>MDKI01207763.1:0-31462 GCA_005239505.1 Nicotiana paniculata
TGGTGTCTGATCACTACGATCGGTAGCACGAGTCCTCACCATCTGTGAGAGAATGAAAACAACGGGAGTTTAGTTCCAGAATTCAACAGAGTCGCATGACAGAATTCAATAATGTGGGATTTTTCCTAAAGTTTCTGTAGCTTCTCGAAGATAAGTACAGACATCTCCGTACTGATCCACAGGACTCTACTAAACCTGCTCATGACTGGCGAGACCTATTTAACCTAGCGCTCTGATACCATCTTGTCACGACCCGATTTCGGAGTCGTGATGGCGCCTGTCGTGGAACCAGGCAAGCTGCCCCTTTGTTTCTAAGCTAAATTCAATTTCCAGTAAAAATGCGATTTTTAGATGAATTTATTGATAATACTAAGAGTCTGAAGTTTAAAACAATATTTAAAAAAAATTAAAATCTCCAACCCCGGATCTGGTGTCACTCAGTCATGAGCTGCTATATTACAAAATAAAGAAATGAAGAAATAGACAACATAGTCTCAAAATAAGAGCAACAAATGGAATAAGAAAGAGAAGACGATGTCGCGATCACCAGCTGCTACCTCGACAACTCCAATGAAATTCTGATAGCTGCTCAATATCCACTATCGGGTCCTGGTGTACCTGGATCTGCACACAAGGTGCATGGAGTAACGTGAGTACACCAACTCAGAAGTAACGAACCCAAACTATAGGCTGATAGGTAGTGACGGACAAAACCTCAGAAATTACAATAAGCAATATACAGAAATTAGACATACTAACAGTTTATCAGAATGAGTAAATATGCCAAGTATACCAGTATACTCTACACGCCATCATAAAATATATGTATGAAACCAGTGTGGGTATGCACATAGTGCTCACAAACCTCACACAACAGTCCACTCAGTACCGTATATGTCTCTCAGTCCCAGGGAAAAGTCCATCACGGAATGTATATAATCATTGGTGACCGTAGTCACTCCGTACTGAGGAAAAAATCCAATCCAGCCCCACGGAGAAAGCCCATCTCCGGAATACAACACTCAGACAAGATCCATGTTCAGGGACGATCCATCCCTCACATAACATCCACTTTAGACACGATCCATGCCCAGGGAAAATCCATCCCTCAACATCAATGCGCTCACTGGGGATGCAAAGTCTCCGGAGGGGCCCTAGTGGCCAAGCGCCATATCAAGCCAACAAAGGCATGATTTAATATCGCTGCGGTGTGCAGTCCAATCTCATAACTGTCTCAATAACAGGCTCTCGGCCTCACTCAGTCATTACTCTTCAGTCTCACTCATAGATGCATCCATCAACCCAAAACAATGATAAGTATGCATATAATTAACAATACTGAGACTGAGATATGAAGTGGTATGCTATTACAGGACTGAGTAAATGGAATCAAATAATCACAAAATGAGACAGTAATATACGACCACTCGGGTCTCAGCATTTTTGGCGTGAAGCCTAGCATTTATACTTAACATGATTTCTAACAGTTTCACAATTACCACATTAACAGAAACACAAATATCATCAGGGAATAATCACTAAACGGTGCCATGGGATAAGCCAGGCTACAAATACTCGGTGCACGCCTGCACGCCCGTCACGTGGCATGTGCGTCACCTCAATTATAGTCATAAATCATTTAGCTCGGGGTTTCGAACCCTCAGAACCAAGTTTGGAAACGTTACTTACCTCAAAACCAGCTAAAATACCATTCCGCAATGCCTTTGCCTCTAAATTCGGCCTCTAAGTTCTCCAAATCTACCAAGTTCAGATTTTTATCATCAAATTATGCTTAAGGAATGAATTCCAATTGAAAAGCACCAAATTTAGCTCAAAAACCGAAATTAGCCAAAACCCGATCCCCGGATCTGCGTCTCAGAACTCATCAAATTTTATACCAAAATATTCTTCTTCATCTCGCAAATCCACACATATAAAGAATGCTAAAATCAGAGTTCGTTTGACCCCTTAAATCGCCCCCTAAAGGTCTCATAATCTAAAGCCATAACGATACATTTTTCTACTGATTTTCATGAATTTAACACTGATATTATGTTCCTTAATCACCTATAATCCAGTTTTAGGGTCCAAAATACTTACTTCAACGAAGAACACTGATTTTCCCTCTTTAAAATTGCCTCCAAGCTCTTTTCCCGTTCAAAAATGGTGTTAAAAGGTCTAATGGTCACGAAGGGTTTATTTAAATACTGCCTAGTCCTTCCTTCACTGCGATCACGGAAGTACTCACGCGATCGCGAAGAACAAATATCCCAGGCCCTCCAAAGACCCTACGCGATCGCAACACAAGCCACAAGATCGCGATTCAATAGAACCTCAACCCACGCGATCGCAACCCAACACACGCGATCGCGAAGAACAAATATCCCAGGCCCTCCAAAGACCCTACGCGATCGCAACACAAGCCACAAGATCGCGATTCAATAGAACCTCAACCCACGCGATCGCAACCCAACACACGCGATCGCGAAGAACAGTTGCCCCCACTCCCCACGCGCCTGACTAACCCTACGCGATCGCACCAATGCACACGCAATCGCACTGACCAACGCTACACACCTTCACGATCGCACACCTTCTCACGCGATCGCGATTCATACAAATGATCGGGCTTCCGGTTACTCTACGCGATCGCGGACCATTCCTCGCGATCGCGGTGAATAATGTGTTGCTGCACTTACACCAGCAAAGCAACAGATTCTCTAAGGCCCGAAAATGCCCGTTAACCACCCGAAATCAATCCCGAGCCCCTCGGGACCCCAACCAAATTTACCAACACATAATAATTGAACATTCAAACTTAATTGCACTCTCAAAACACTAAAAATAATATCAAAACACCAAAATCACGTCGGATTCAAGCCTAAGAACTTTGAAAATTTTAAAATCCACCAATGATGCCGAAACTATCCAAATCAACTCCGATTGACCTGAAATTTTACAGACATATCCAAAATGACATTACGAATATGTTCCAACTTCTGGAATTCCATTCCAACCCCGATAGCCTATTTTCCACTGCTGACCGAAAATCACCAAAAACTAACTTTCGCCAATTCAAGCCTAATTCTACACCAGACATCACAAAAATATTCTGAACACACTCCTAAGTCCCAAATCACCTAACGAAGCCATCCGAGCCATAAAATCCACATTCCGAGGTCATTTACCAATAAGTCAATTCTCAGTTGACTTTTCCAACTCTAAGGCTATTTTTTTAAAGACTAAGTGACTAAATTCTCATTATAATTATTCTGATTCCGAGCCTACCAACTCTAACACATCAAGAAAATTTTAACCAAGCTATGACGAGGTAATAATAGTAAATATAAATGCAGATTCTACGTAACGACCGGCCGGGTCGTTACAGATCGCGCTGCTGCAGCGATACTACAAAAGGAAGAGTTGAATCTTCTAGGGGTCGAGGTAGAGATACCTTGCCCCTTGGCCAGCCCAAAAAAATAAGGAAGAAGGCCACAACAGGTAGGGGGAGAGGTGAATACCTCTCCGAGTTTAGTTCCTATGTCCCGTCTAGGGGATCTTTAGAGGGCAACTCAACCTCTATTCAGGCGGAGCAGACAACCGCACAGTTTAGGCCACATGGGTGATTCTAGCTCATGAATGAGGCCTCTTCATCTCATAGCACTTCCGAGGGGTTGAAAAGTGCTAGCCAGACCTCTAACGAAGCAGCTGCCCCGGACACTGATGCACAGATTGTACAAGATATCCCCGATGATGGTAGAGGGGGAAATGGTACATCCACGAGTGTGTACAGATAAAAGAGAGGAGATATAGGAGGATAGGTTTGTCAGATTGGTTGCCTTCACTAATTTTCATATGTGGTGGCCGATGAGATCCTTATCACTTGAGCGACAATTCTGTTGAAGGATTTGGATAAATACAACCTGACGGTGTTGAGGCAGTTCATAATAAGAAAGGGTTGGATGTGATTTACTGGGAGAGTTGAGGATTCATATGAGTACTTCATTTGAGATTTCTATGCAAATGTTTCTCAGATCAAGAAGGAGATGAATGTGACTAAAGTACGCAACCTCAAGGTGAGGTCTGATCATCACACACTAAACACGTACTTGGGGTTTGAAGAATTAGAGCCGAAGGAGTATCTAGAGAAGTGTGCAATGAAAGAAGATGTCCGACCTTGGCTAGAAAAGATCTTAGCACCATCAAGGCCACTACCACCATGGATCACTGTTGGGGTTCCCCTTCAGCGGAACACATTAAGCTTTGAGGTGAAGGGATGTCAGACCTTTATTTGTAGCAGACTAGATACGTTCCAGAATGAGACTCATATTCCCCTTCCTCGTGTTGTTCTTGTGGCTTCTATCATGGCCGGGTACCTAATTAATGTGGCTGCTGTGATATCGGTGAATATTTCATTAATAGTACAACAGACCAGCTCGGCCTACCCTTATCCCAACACTATCATAGAGTACCTCACTGATGCAAAGGTAGAGCCAAAATCATATGACACCAAGGTAAAGCCGAAGTAGCCATTTGACTGGTATTCATTGATGGATGTGACCAACCCAAAGAAGAGAGATCAACCTTCTACTACCACATACCAGTCTGATGACCCGGCAATGGTAGTTATTGAGACAACTAACATTCTATCTACCTCTATTGAGCCCTCTTCTAGTGCTGCTGCTATGCTCTGCCACCATCTTTAGATCCCACCACAGCTCCCAGGTCACTCCAGCTTCGAGGCCATTGCCCATGCCTACAACTCCATTATCTACTCTGGGAGTCTCATAAACATTGGCGAGTCTCAACAATTGGATGCGGATAGCTACTTCAATATTGTCTGACATATCTAGTACCATTGCAACGCAGTCATCTACACATGCACCACATGTATCCTCTAATCATAATGAGAAGTTGAAGAAGATTCTGGACAACCAGAAGATGATCATGGGCACTCTGGTACAACACGGGCCGGTTATTATGAAGTTGGACAAAAAAATGAAGAAGATGAGGAAGTCATATGCAAGCAAGAAATCGGTTGACAAGCTCAGGAAGGAGGTGACCAGACTTGTGACGATTGGGGATCTACATTTTGATATGTTACTTGACCCACACCAGTCCCAGATCCGATGGAACCATCTACACCAGTGGCACCAGTTGGCTAGTCTGATGAGCCATGCCATGCTGCCGACACTGCTGAGGCAGTGCGTGCGATGTTTACTACTCCTGTCATCCCCAGATATGATGATGATGAGATACAGTTGGATGACCCAACGGGAGATTATCTTTCTGGGTACACTAAGATGTCCAAGGATTCTTAGGGAGATTTCCTTTCCCTCTCTCCTTTCACTTTTATTTTGTTAAGCATTGAGGACAATGCTTGCTTTTATTCGGGGAGGGGGGGAGGGGAGGGATGGTGGAGTTTATTTGATTTGACATTGACACATTTTGGGTGCATTTGGACTGTAATAATTGAATGATTTTATTCCTTTCTTATTTGTAGTTTATTTATCTTTAGTAGTTATTGTTCATTAGCTTCTTTATTTTACACTTTAGTTCTTGTTTTGTTTGTAGCTTCATTATATGTTTTCGTAAATAATAAGTCTTTGGTTTTCTTAATACCACAATTCTTTCCAAGGTAGTTTTTGTATGAACCAGGTGACTCATCCCAATGATGGATGGTGTGACAACCCCTCTTAAGGGAATGAGTCCATTTTTGTGTTTAGGTAATAAATAATAATGAATAAAAGGCCTAATCGATACATTCCCGAAAAAGATTTATTCATGCTTCATTTGGTACCAACACACTTAACTACGTACTTATGGTTTGAAACAAGGTTTTTGAAAGCAAATAGCTCTAGTTAGTGACTTTGAGACTCTTGAGTTGACTTTGGTAATCATCGAGTGGTTTATTGGACCATAGTGATCTTTAACTTGAGTGTGGTTGTTGTAGGCTCTTGATTCTATCCTCTTTTATGGTCTAGTTGCGTGAGGAGTAAAGTGATTAGTTTTTAGTCCAAGTATCCGTGCGAATGGTCTAAAACTTGCCCCGAATGTGATTCAAGGAGAAATCATAAGTTTTGCTTGGTTTGAGAAATGATTGTAGGCTTTCTTTGGTCCGATTGAGTTTTCTATTGCCAACCAATGTTATTATCCCTAGTCAACCCCCTTTGAGCCTTTAGCCTTTCTCATTTGATAACCATATTATAAGCCTTGACCATTTTGCCGTGATCCTCTCTTGGCACCCGGACCTTCCTTAACACTCTTGTGAAATAAGTGGCTTAAGGCATAAGTTTGGGGGGAGAGTTGAGGAATTTTAAAGAGGTATCAAGGCACAAAAAGAGAAAAGGAATGATCTCTATGAAAAGATAAGGCAAGAAAAGAAAAAGAACAAAAAGAAAATGCAAAAAAACAAAAAAAGAGAATAAGTGGAAGGGTTGATGGATTCAAAAAGAGATAATGATTCCTAACATGATCATCATGGGAGAAAAAGAATGAAATGAACAAGAAAGAGGATATCAAGTCTCTCTAGCCCCAAATAAAAAGAAAATGCCTCTAAAAATTGGTAATATGAGCCACAAAATGAAAATGTGGAGTGCTTAAGGAAGGGTGTAACCACTTGCCCATATGGTATCATACCCTAATCCAAAAGCCTTCATACAACTCGAAAGAAGTCCTACTTGATTTCTAATCGAGTGAGCTTAAATTAGTGGTTATCTACATGAGGGGCAAGCATATGGTACTTGAAGCAGTAATTGTGATATTATCTTGTGAAAGAAGAGAACCTTTCATGAATCTTAAGATTGAGTGCTAATTTTTGAAGTGAGCTTAGCAAATGGAAGGTAGATGAGGAAGAGTTTGGAGTCCACCATGACCTACATGATAGAACAAGAGTCCTTGATGAGTAAAGTCAATTTGTGAAGCTCAAATGTCATATTAGAACTATATGTGCATGATACTTGACTTGTGACCTTGTTGATAATGCATGAGTAGTGTGTGTAATTATTGGTCTCAACTGAGTATGAGTGGCTCACCATTGGCTCGTTGAAATGACCTTTCACTCTGAGGAGGTGGGAACTAATCGATTTTCCTGAGGACAAGCAAAGACTTAAGTTTGGGGAGTTGATAAGTGTGGATTTTGACTACTTATTAGGACCTTTTTACTTTTGTTTTAGTCACAATGTATTAATTTATGTTCCCAAAACTAATGTAAGTATGCAAATTGCAGGAATGTTGGATATTTGGGCTCAAATGAAGAAATCTGACTCAAAAGGAGTTTTCCTTCTCACAAGGCAAGAAGGGGCACAACAGACCAAAAGTACGGTCCATAGAAGAGAGTGTGAAAAGCAGAATTCTCCTTGCGCCCGTAGATCTATTGTTGAAGCTCAGAGATGGAATGAATAGAAGTGCGAACCGCACACAATTTGTTCGGCCACAGAACATTGTCGCACTGACAAGAATTCAAAAAGTTCAGAGAGCGTGCAAGAGGATCAAGACTAAAGCCTTGCCGCAGAAGCTGAAGTTCAACCGTATATCAAATTTTGCGGCTGCAAAATCTATCTCTCTGGAGGCTCAAGAAATGTGCGGACCGCACATAAAATTGTGTGGCCGCAGAACATCCCGAAGGTCATTTTTTCAGCAAATTTTAGGCCACTATAAATAGATGGGAATCACTTTTTAGGACAAATTTTGAAGGTTTCTTAGTTGTAGCCGTTGTAGTTTACCATTTTGGGTAATTTGTGATCATTTTGGCACAAAAAACATCATAGTTTACCATTTTAATTTTATATTATGGCTTTAATTAGTATTTCTTCTTTATTTATTCATTTTTTACTATGAGTATTTAAATACTTACTATGGTTGTGACCCAACCCTAGTGTGTAAACCTTATGGATATTTAATTTAATATTTATTTATGATTGGGTATTTATTATTTAACCTTGTTCATGCTTTAATTTTAGAATTAATGGTTGCATATATTGATTCATGCCTTTTTGACTTGGTCTTTACTTGAGAAAGAGGGACCTAGTCTAGAAAAAACTTGACTAACAAGAAAATGAGCTAGTTAAGAATTTGAGTAGCCTAATTAAAGGGTTTGAACTAAAGATAGAGAAAACCCGACTTGATCTCATATCAACTATTTAGCTTGATACCCATTTAGGCTTGAGAAAGCCAAAATGGGCAAAATCACTCTATGACCGAGAGTCATTGAGTGGGTAACTTAGAGTTGAGAGATATAATACACTCCAATGAATAAAACAAATGTTAACGTAATTAATCCATTAGGCGAACACCTAGGCGAAAGTTGCATCCCTAGGCTTTCATCCCTTGCTTAGCAAAGACCAGCTATTTTTTTTCTTTCTAATTTCCTTTGAAAATGGGATGCTGTTTTGATTAGAGCATGAGCTTCAAAAATCTCTTAGACAGGTGAATGTACGAGATGAACAAGTTATAATTAGCAGAGCGAAGATTAATTACTAACTAATTCTCTTTAAATCATATATAAGTTATAGTTTGCCTATGTTTCATGTAGTATTAGATCATGAAGGTAAAGCACATAATCTAATATATGAGTGTTAAATACATGGTAATGAAATATGATAAAACGACAAAGGAAGTAAGTGAAAATAATGAAGCAGTAAACTAGGCTATGGAAATAATGAGCAGTAACGAAAGAAGTAAGGGAGAGAGAACAGACTCTGGTGGTTGGGCCTCAATAAGGTAGGCCCAACAATTGAGAGGCATGACTAGTGTATTGGACTCTTCAGAAAATGCAACAAAGTTGGTTTGGGCCTGAATTCCTCAGGAACTCAGCAAACCCAAATTTATACATGCCCAAAAAAGAAGAAGGTCATTGGAAGTATATCCCACATTCTCAACATATTCAAAACACATATTAAATGTATATAGACAAACAATTAGAACAAGAAAATAACCAATACTACGAAAAATTATATTAATGTGGCGGTTCTACTTGGCAAATAGTTCACATTGAAAAGCTTTTGTTGTCATTAAACATTAAACCCCCAAAGAACTAAATGTGTCAATGAATTAAGGGATAAGAAGAAAGTTCTACTCAAGGTCGATGCTCCCTTTGAATCCCCCTACACTTCAAAGTTCCCAAGTGACTCAAGGCGCAGGGCGATGCTTGAGATGGGGAGGGAAACCCAACCTAGAGTCGAACTACACTCCCAAATACCCTTAAACACTAACAACATTTTTTTCTTGCATGTTTAAATGCCAATGAGGCCCTTCCAATGCATTACTACCACAAAATATGCTTTCATTCCTAACATAAGAACATATATTCTACATTGGATACCAAACAAACATATATCAAATGAATCTAAAGATCTGACTTTAAAACACATATAAGTGGGGAGCAGAAGCATCACAAGCATACTACAAATGCCCGATCATTAGAGAAGAACATATTTTAAGGAAAGACAAGCTATACAGGGACATATATCTAACAACTCAACAGATATATATATTCTTGTTTCTGGAAAACCAAATGTGAACTGGTTGGTTTGATTTTAGCACATACCTAGGTTGATACTACTATTTTAACATCTTTAAAAATCAGCAACGAAAATTCAGGCAACACAATCATGACTAATCATTTACATAGGTTGTCAAAGATATCTAGGATATGATAAAATATTTCAATAGGTATACAAGTTCACAGATCAACACATGGAATCCCTAAGGATTTTTATAGAGTCATACTCCTAATAGTGTTAGCTTCAAACAAATCATCATGTTCAGATAGCATCAACAAAGGTCTTTATAAGATTTAGGGATCAAATTTGATTTTAAATTTAACAGTAGGGAAAGGAATGGGGTGGTTCTGGACAAGACGATGAAATCAGGAATCAAACAAGAACATGCAATACCTAGTTAGTTACATGAGCTCTTCAAGTGAAGTAATACTTTCATACAGACAAGGAAGCTTTACACATTTATGAAGTCAGGTTAAGCAAGACATGAGGAGAAAAAGTTACAGATAAGAAAAGGCATTGCATTGAAACAAGTTTAACTTAAAACCTAAGTCTAAATTAGTATCTAAGTATGAAATGGTCATTCTTCTGTTTTCACAAGTTATCACTTGGTTATAGCAGTGTAATTAGGTCCTGTTTTTCTAGGGAAGACAGTCCTAAAAGATAAAATGCATGTCAACTTTTCAAAGATCAATGATAATCCTAGAGGATTAGAGACATGAGATATGATACCAAGTAAGTTTTAGATTGAACATGCAGTTGAAGATGTTAGTTAATCAAGAAAACAACCAAGTTCAGCCTAACAAGTTGTTAGTCTTTTATAACAAAGAAAAGAAACAGGATCATGATTAAGTTATGAGGAAAGATAACTTAGTTTTTCACAGATGCGTAGAATATGACTATTGGGATTCATGAAGAGAAGAAAGTTTAATTCAAAAAATATTAGGTCAACATAAGCAACAACAACTAGACAAAATAAAAAACCATAGTGGAAACTTAGAAATAGTTTAACAAACATAAGTAGAGAAGAAAACATATAAACACTTAGAGTATGCGCTTAAGGTTAAAGGATAGAGGATATAAATTTAAACACCTTCAGATTTATCTCAGTCATGGTTATAAAATAATAAGCTCAACTTCAAGACTCACAAACTACAAAGATGCAACAAATAAGGATAAATGTCACTGCAGATCAATGAAAAACTATGAGGTTCATGTGAACATGAACACATAATAACTCAAACATGTAGGCTGTTGGAAACTCAAGAACAAATATCAACAGGAATCAATGAATGGTTTGATCAATCATTGGTTAAAGACTCAAAATCAAGATAAATAATCGCAAGTGGGTATTAGACTAATAGAACACAAGCACTAACATATTGAATACCATAAAACAACTATAATACTCAGAATATAACAAACATATTTGTAGCATTTAAAAGAGATGAACAAAAGAGAAGGATGATTATGCTAACCTTTTTGAGAGAAGCAGACCAAACGAAGACTCTTTTTTATTAAGACCCCAGGAACCTCAAGTTTGAACCAGCAACACTACACGGCAAAGGAAAAGAAAAGAACAGTAAGAAAACCTAGGATTTGAATTCTAATTGTCTTAGATGATTGATAGCGTTTGTGTTCGTGTGTGTGTTTATCTTCAGTGTTAGGTGGTTGGTGTGTTAGGTAAAAGCATTAAAGGCTCCTATTTATAGTGCTATTTTGATAACAACAAGGTCGAGAATCCAAATGAGAGTAAGAATTTAAGAAGTAAATGCGGAAGCAATAACAATAGTGAATTAAACGACTAGAATTAAAGTGCAGAAAATAAATGATATGGGAAAATTCAGGGAAAAAATTCCAAGAACTTCCAAGAACGCAATTTCTATAGCCTTGACAAGATTCAAGTAACAAGTTTTTGATTTATTGAAGAAATCAAATGCTTTTACTTAAGAACAAATCAAAACAATAGATTCGTATCTTGATCGCTTTACGAGTAACTTGAGACAATAATTAATGACTAGTATTAATTTCCTTCTAAGAATATCAAAAAGGAATCAATGATATCACAATAAATAAGTTATCTTACTACCTTGAACTATGAACTAGTAAAGGCTGAAAGATAAATCTCAAAAGCATAAGTAACAAAGGTTCAAAAGAACTCTCAAAGTATAATATTATTAATCAATAATGAAGTACCATAATTAATGAAAAGAACTCTTATTTATAGGAGTAAAAAATCCTTAAAACTAGGTAGGGTGTATGCCAAGGAAAACGCTAACTTGGAGGCTAATATAAATACGAGAAAACCTAATAAAAACTAATAAAAATAAGAGGGTAGTCGGACAAATCCCTTTGGACAGATTTGGGCCTTAAAACTACTAGTTTGGGCCATTGATTTGGACTCCAATTGTGCTCCTTTGAAACACCCCCTTTTGGGCCTCTTTTAAGCTCTTCTGAGTGCCCTTTAGGTGGACTTCAAGGGCTGATTTTGGGACACAATCTTTCTTCTCTTGGACTTCATTTGGGCCACCAAATAATTGTATAACTTGGAAAATTCATCTCATTTGGGCTTGAGCTCTTCCTCTACAATTAAAAGCTTTTTTATTTGCCATTGAAGTCCAGCAAACTTATTCTACAATTCTTTTTTTTTGAGGTCTTGTAAATGTCCTTCTTAGAGCTATCAAAACTCTATACTTTTCCTTGATGCTATCATTCCCCTCTTCTTGAAAAGAATTCTTCCCCCTGAATTCAATCCTACATAAAACAAAGACAAGTCAGCAACTTTGAATGTAGCACTTACTTAAAACTCGCCAGGAAGGTCCTGCTTGTAAGAATTGTCTCCAATCCTTTCAAGGACTTGAAATGCGCCATCCCCTTTAGGATGCAACTTTGAATTCCTTTTGCAAGTAAATCTCTCCCTTCTAAAGTGAACCCAAACTAAATCTCCAGGTTGAAAAACAACTTGTTTTCGACCCTTATTCTTTCTCAAGGTAGTTTGCTCATTTTTATCCTCAATTTCAAGCCTTGTTTGCTCATGAATATTTTTAATCAGTTCAGCCTTTGTCCTACCATCAAGATTAGAAATATCATTAGTAGGTAATGATAATAAATCAAGGGGATTAAAATCATAAAAAACCTCATAAGGAGACATACCTATAGAATATAGGTTGTTCTATTGTAAGCAAATTCAATCATAGGTAAGTGATCTTCCCAAGAAGTTAATTTACCTTTCAAAACAACCCTCAACATTTTTCCTAAGGTTCTATTAACTACTTCATTTTTTCCATCAGTTTGTGGGTGACAAGGAGTAGAAAACAACAATTTAGTGCCTAACTTCCCCTAAAATACACGCCAAAAGTGGCTCAAAAAACTTAGCGTCCCTATCTCTAACAATAGTTCTAGGTATACCATGTAATTTAACAACTTCTTTTACAAATAGATCAGTAACATATGAAGCACCATTAGTCTTTAAACAAGAAATAAAACGAGCCATTTTGGAGAACCTATCTACCACAACAAATATACTATCATTACCATACCTTGTTATAGGCAAACCTAACACAAAATTCATAGAAATATCAATCCAAGGTGAAGTAGGAAAGGGTAATGGCGTGTAAATACCATGTGGCAACACTTTAGATTTAGCTTGTTTACATTCCAAATATGGTGCACGCACTCTTTCAATACCCTTATTAATGAGAAAAATGCTTTAATAGAAGAAATTAGTGACATAGAACAAGAGAAGGATAATATGTTAGTTTCCATTGTAGATTTGAAGGAACAAGTGGAGGAAGTAACTAGAGAAAATAACTTGTTGAAAAATCAAATGAAAAAATGGATGGACAACACTAAGGGTAAAGAAGTGGCTAGTGAGGCTTAACTTGTGTGTGAGAGTGAGCTTAAGAAAGTTAAAACAAGTCTTGTTGCTGAGCTTGAAAATAATAGACAACTTCAGGAGGAATTGAAAAGGGTTAAAACAAATTTTGATAAGTCAATTAATTGAACCTGGTCCTCTGATGTAATAACGCCTATGTACAAGAGTAATGGTGGAAACAAGCAAGGAATCAGGTTCCAAAAGGTTAAAACATTATATAATCCCCATAGGAAGTATGTAATTGTTGCTGATAATTGGTTGTGTACTCACTGTGGTCAAACAAGTCATTACGAGGACTCTTGTAAAAATAAAATTCAGTCTTTGTAGAAAAACAAAGTTTTTGTTGAAAAGAGGCCTACTGTTGAGGAACCTGGTTCCCTGAAAAGAAAATATGTGTTGCCTGCATGGGAAAAAAGAAGTTTTATCCGACCGTTATATCGTTATAAGGTCCTAAGTCTAATCATTGATTTCGTGTGCAGGCTGGAGTGAGAGGTAGCCGTCCAAAAATGGTACATGGATAGCAGCTTCTCTAAGCATTGTGTAGGAAACTTTTGTGAAATCATAAACCTTGTGTTTGTGTATTGGATGAATGAATGAATCATTTTCTCTCACTCTAGGCCTTCCAAGGTGAGAGTGTGTCCTTTGGAAATGGCAAGAAGGCTATATTCTTGGTTCTTGAAAAATTGACAAAACACTCCCCCATGTAATTGAAAATGTGTACTATGTGAATGACTTAAAATATGGCTTGTTGAGTGTGTCTCAAATCTGTGATAAGGAAAATGAAGTGAAGTTCTTGTCCAAATCTTGCACTTTCACCAGTCTTTAAACTGGTGAAATGGTATTGATAGCCAAGAGATTCAATAATTCACTGAATGGTGGTGATATAACATGCCTAAGTTTCATTGATGATGATGCAGATTTATGACACAGACAACTGGGGCATGCGAGTTTTTATTTGCTGAACAAGTAGTTATGGAGGACCTGGTCCGTGGGCTGAAGCATTCAACACTGCTTGCTACTTGATTAACAAATGCATGACCAGGTCCCTTCTCGAGAAGTCTCTCTATGAACTGCTCAATGGGAGAAAATCCAAACTGACTTACCCGAGAGCCTTTGGATGAAAATGTTTTATTCTCAACAATGGTGGCAAATGGTCACATAACAAAGAAGATAAAAGTGAAGAATTTAAAAATTCTTCTGGTGAAGCTATAGATATTGCAAATGGAAAGACTAGTTTGAGGACTCAAGTCAAGCAAAGCGATAAAGGAGATGCAGCAGAATCTCCAAAAGGCACAAAGGAACCTGATCCCTCTATCACCTCGGCTGAAGCTGAACATAGGGTTAGTGATGCTGCATTAGGTACTCCTGATGCAGAACAAAGGATTGGAAGTCATAATTCTGTTGATGTCAATGATGTTTCAAATATGGAGGAACCTGGTCCTTCAAATTCTGAAGTTCAAGCATCCAACTAGAAGCAAAAACTTCAATATCCCTTTAAAATGCAATCACACCCTTAGACTCTGGTATTCAACCTAGTTTTAAGGAAAGGAACATGTTTGCCCTCTCACCCTTCTTGTCTCAAACCGAGCCTAAGAACATCAAAGAAGCATTATGCTAACTGGATCACTGTTATGCAAGAATAACTCCATAATTTAGAGGAACAAAGTGTGGCACCAGGTCCCTAGGCTTTCAGACAGAACCGTGATTGGAACCTGGCCTAAAAGACTCTCACTTGAAGGTTGCCAAGGGGATTTTGAGGTATCCTAAGGGAATTCAGGACCTGGTCCTCGTCTATTTTTCAGGAGATACTTTTGACTTGGTTGGATATGTTGATGTAGATTATGTTGAATATCTAGTAGATAGAAAGAGCACATCTAGAACGACATATTTTTTGGGGTCATGCTTGATCTCATGGGATACAAAGAAACAAACGGTGTGGCTCTTTCTACTGTTGAAGCTGAATACGTGGTTGTTGGTTCTTGTTGTGCTCAAATACTACAGATCATGAAATATTTCGAATACTTTGGTGTATTTACAGCTTGAGCCTGGTACAACACGAGAACAAAACACATTGATGTGCGACATCACTTTTTGAGGGATAATGTTGAAAGGGTTTGGTTTGTACGAAGTTTTAGAAGACGGAGGACCAGAAGTAGACATCTTTACCAAGGCGCTGAGCAGGGAACACTTTGAAAGAAATTGTCTAGAGTTGGGGTTGATCAAGCTTAACTAAGACTTGGTCCCTTGATGATTGGCTATGTTGAGAAGGAAAGGTACAATGCTAAAAAGTATTTTTTGGCGACATCTAAGTCAAATCTATACTATTACAAGTATGCATACATGGCAGTTTCAGGACAAAATAAGTAAGAGTGACATTGCACTTCTAGGAGTTTTTACTCAAATTTTCAAAAATCGTCAAGGAACCTGGTTCCTGGACTCAAGTTAGTAGTCTCTTCAATTTCATATATGCCTTTTTATAATGCTGAAGTGTAATGTCATTAATTTATTCCTGTCTCTCTCAAATTTTTAAAGACCAATATATGTTAAACTTTTTCTGAACTGACTCGTTGCCCCAAAAAAATCATTTCCTTCTCTTACACTCAACCAAAATCGATTTTTTTCTTCAAAATCGAATCAACCTTATCTCAAAAAGAATCATTCTCTCCAAATATGCCAGAGTGAACCCAACTCTGTCACCTTCCAAAATCCTAACTCTATCTGAATCGAAACCCAAGAAGTCTTTGGTAGATTTTGATGGGACTTTAACTGAAAAAGAACGGGATAGATATAATATTCTAGAGAGTGAGGCTGAAATTGTTGTTGGGTTTGTAGAAGCCTTGAAGGATGGAGGAATCGGTGAATGTGATGGAAAAGGGGGGAACTGAATGAGGGACCTGGTCCCTCAAATCCTTCTTAGGATGTTAATTCTGATGATGATCTTTTTCTCTTGAGTTCTGTGCTTAAACGAACCTACGGTCCAGTAAAAGGGATCGATGAAAAGTAGGCTAATTGATGATGAGTGGTGTGACCTTCTGTGGTGATTGTGTAAGAGAGTATGAAGTGGAAAAATATTCACTTGTGAGAAATAATTCAAAAAAAAAAAATGAAGAAAAGAAAGTTGGATGAGAAGGATGCAGCAGATGATAAGGGTGAACAAATTTAGAAGAAGAAGAGGGAGACATGGACGCTCAGGGAAAGAAAGGGTAGTGTGAGTGAGGAACCTGGTTCCTTCCAGAAGCAAAATGTTGAGTTATTGGGTTTGGAGAGGTAGAAGACTCTGAAGTCTAAAAAAGTGTTGTTAGGCAGAGTGTTGACTCTGATATTGCTGAAAAATGAAGGAACTTCTTGACATTGTTGAGTTCAAAAAATAGAATCACCTCTTTGTTCCTCCAAGTCCCAATGTTTATGAAGAAGAAGTAAAAATTTCTATGTTGTATGTGATACTCTGATTTATGGTTCAGCCTGCTCATATAGGTAGAGAACCAGGTCCTTATGGACCTTTAGCATAATAGAATTATAAGTTGAAGGGTGAGAAATGAAATATTGAGGAAACAGGCGGATGACCGAAGAGAGCAGATGATCATTGATCAAAGGATTGTGAACGAACAAGTGGACAGTCTCATCAAGGCGTTAGCCCCTTACTTTTATTCCTTCCCAGTGTTCCTTTTCTTTCACTCCTTCCAAACTCCATCGAATTCCTATCTTCTTTTGATCCCTAAGTTTGATGACATTGGTACTTTAGTTGTTCAAATTTTCATATTCTGTAATGTTGAAACTACTGTTCTTTCGTTATAATTAAATACTATGGGGAATCACTCTATTTCTTGTAATGACATTCACTTGTTGTTCTTGTTATTGTTATGTTGTGTTGCCCAAGTGGCATGCATTAATGTTGCTGAATTTCTTTTTAGTTGTCCTTGTTCTGTTATTCTTTTCAATCATTCCAAAAGGGGAAAGTTACATAGGTGTCAACAGGAGGGAGGAACCAAATCGAATTGATATGATATGTTGTGCATGAAAGTTAGCTCAGCTTCGTATGGGGAACGTTGCTGATAACATGTTGATTGTAGGTCTGGTCCGCAGGGGAACATGTGAGGAATCTGGTTCTCAAGGGGAACATCAATTTTGAGGTTGTCATTACAAAAAGGGGAAAATTGCTCTAAGTTACGCTGTTTCATGTTTTCATGATTTTCCAAATGTTCTCAAGGAACCAGGTATGGACCAGATATGATCAATAAATTGTAAGGAATCTGATTCTCAGGGGGAATATCAATTATGGGTTTGTCATCATCAAAAAGGGGGAAATTGATAAGTTATACTATTTTGTGTTTTGATCATTTGACAAACACTCTCGAGGAACTAGTTGTGATCAATTCCTTTGTTCTGGTTCTCAAGGGGAATATGGTTGATTCATAGGGGGAACAATGTGGAGATATGGTTCTCAGGGAGAATATCAATTCTACGTTTGTCATCATCAAAAAGGGTAAAATTGATAAGTTATGCGTCTTTTGTTTTGATGATTTGACAAACTTCATGAGAGAATCAGATAAGGAACCTAATACAATTAGTTCCCTTGCATTCAGAGTAACTAGTCAGATGTCTGGTTCAATTCTCAATAAAATCAGATAAGGGAACAAATATGGATCAGTTCCCCTGGTCGTCGCACAGTCAACTCTACAGATGTAAAAGCTGCTGCACTGTACCGTCTCGCAGCAGTACAACAATACAACTATAGCTTGCTAAGGCCAAACTAAAGGATACTTTATTGCATCATCCTTGATGACATCACACACATATATTATCAACATGAGGCAAGAGATTTCATCTCTCCAACACTTTCAAATCAAAAGGCAATATTCTCTCAAGTGCTAGCCACCGCCTCTCTCAAGAACAAAACTGCTGCAACCTCAAGGATTAGATCCAAAGATTGAAGATATCTTAAGTCCTTAGGTTTATTGAGTCTTTGTTATATTGTTCTTCATTTGTAATCCTACACTACTTTCAAGAAGTGTCTTTGTAGGATAGATTTAAACCACTGTTTGGTTTAGTTTCTTGACTAGAGTTAGTCAAGGTTTGTTTCTTTGTGATAGAGTTATTTCAAAGGGATTACAATAGAGTTATTGTAAGGGGTGAGGGATTAAAATTTTAATTCCTAGATTGCAATAGGTTATAATATGAAGTTGCTCGGTTTAGTGGAGTTGAAATCCTACTAGGGTAGGTCGTGGTTTTTAATCCCCTGAGCAAGGAGTTTTCCACGTAAATATCATGTGTTCTTTATTTACTGCCGATTTACTGTGGAAACAGATAGAAAACCTGGTTCCCTATATTGTTTGGTTTTACAATCTATTATTTACTGTGGAAACTGATAGAAAACCTAGTTTCCTATACAGTTTAGTGGACTCTTAGTTTCTATCAGGATGTCGATAATTTACCGGGAATAGAGCAATGGCTCATGCTCTCTCTCACAGAGCCTTTCGCAAGTAACTCCTCAACTTGCCTTTGAAGCTCTTTTGTCTCTTCTGGATTACTCTCATAAGAAGATCTATTTGGGTTTTGTGATCCAGGTACAAAATCAATTTGATGCTCAATGACACGTAAAGGTGGAAATCCATTAGGAATATCTTCAGGAAAGACATCTTCAGAATCCTGCAAAAGAGAAGAAATACTACTTGGCAAAGAAGAAGTTAGTAACTCAGAATTAATAAAAGCTTCTTTGTAAGTATGTAGTATTATGGGAAACTTCTATTTTCTTGCATTTAAACATTCTTTAGATTTTATATAGAAACTCTCTTTTTCCTTTCCTTAGCCACTTTTCTCTCACCAAGACTTTATATTTTTTCACTTAAACCCCCTTTTATCTCTTCTCTCAAATTGTGGCCCTCTCTCTCTTTCTATCGGCCATCTCTCTTTTTTTCTAACTCTTGGACTTCTTTCTTTTCTTTTCCCTCAAGCTCACTTTTTATCCCTCCCCTTGATTTTCCATTGTTTCCCTTAATCTCTTTTGATCTTCAATCACTTGAGAAGGAGATAAAGTTGCAAGAGTAAATTTCCTGCCATAAGCTCCAGAGAATATCTATTCTACCTTCCATCATGAAAAACATTCCTATCATACTTCCAAGGACGACCCAGTAAAATATGACAAGCTTGCATAAGGATTATGTCGCAAAGAATATCATCCTCATATCTACAAATATTGAATGAAATAATGCATTGTTTGTTTATCTTTATGTAACGATCCGACTGGTCGTTTTGAAAAATTAAGCTCCGTTATGTGGAATAAGGTCTTGAACGGCTTCACTTTTTGTATATCAACCTGCGTGCATGGTTGGATTCAGTTACCGGATAATCTGGAGTCGAATTGGAAGGAAAGTTTGTATTTTTGGAAGCTTAAGTGATGGAAGTTGATCGGAGGTTTGACTTTTGAGTAAACGGCCTCAAAATATCATTCGGACTAGTTTGTTGTGTTTCGCCATCAGTTGTGGATTTTGGAAATTTTATAGTTCATAGGCTTGAATCTATGCATAATTGGCGATTTTGATATTTTGTGAAGTAGTTTGAAGGCTCGACTAAGTTCGTATGGAGTTATAGGATTGGTTGGTATGTAGGTCGAGGTCCCGGGGGCCTCAGAGTTGTTTCAGATGCCCAACGGGTGAGTTTGAGACTTTGTGAACAGCTGAACCATTCTGGTTCTGATGTCTCGCACCTGCGATGCTATTTCCGCAGGTGCGAAGGGGGTGCCGCAGGTGCGAAATTTCTGGGCTGGTTATACCAAAATCCGAGGGTTTGAAATTCATAATTCCAAAATCGATTGTGAGCTCGGAACTTGGCGATTTTCAGTGGGATTTGAAGAGGAGAATCATAGGTAAAATTTTCTAACCTTAATCCATTTGTATATCAAGCTCTATCAATTTCCTCAATCTAATCAATGAAATTGGATGAAAAACCATGAAATTGGGAGGAATTTTCCCAAAGTACAAATCTGAGGATTTAGGGAGATTTAGACGTCGGATTTTGTTGATTCTTGTTCGAGTGAGTTCATGAGCAAATGGGTGTTCGAGAAATATAAATTTTACCCGATTTTGAGATGTGAGCCCGGGGTACTTTTTGGGTAATTTTCCTAATTTCGCGTCTTAGCTTCGAATTTATTAGTTAAACTAGTTGCTTGTAGTATTATTTACACGATGTTATTGATTTGATTAGATTTTGGCCATTGGGAGTCGAATACCCGTGGCAAGAATGTGATTTCAAGTTTGATTTGAGCGGTTGAGGTAAGTATCTTGCCTAACCTTGTGTGAGAGAATTTCCCCTTAGGATTTGAGTCTTCTATGTTGATTGTAATCCGTGTACGCGAGGTGACGAGCGCATGCTCGAACTTGTTTGTGGAAATTTGACCCTTTAGGAATCTTAGGTCCTTATATTCGCAGAGTATGAATTGTCCTTAGCATGATTGAATTTCCTAATTTCTAGTGTCATCCTTGTTTTCTAAAATGTGGAAGTTCCTAATTTTGGATTTACTCCTATTTCCTATTTGACTCCTAATCGACTTATCTGAAAATCTTATTTCCTTTACTGTCATGCTATATCTTCTTAACTGCGCATCTCAAATTTGCAATTATCTTCATCTTAACCTACAATTGTTTTGGTCTTAAATGAAGTTATGATTAGTCTCTGCTGCTTGTCCTTAAGTGGAAATTGTTAAATATTCTCGTAACTGCTCAACCTTAAAATTTTTTTAGATATTCTATACCTTCGTGACTTGCCCTTATATGGAGTTATCGAATTTGTGTTGATTTCTTGTTGTTCACCCGTGTAATTAGGTGCGACTGTTACATGCTATTTTCCTTCCTTGTTGAATGATTCGTAATATGCCTAGTTCTCCTTATTATGTTTATTTTTCGTGAACTAGTTTTTCCTATCTTGTGGTCGAAGGTTCTTGAGTTGATATATTAATTGTACCTTGAACTGTTGCCGTTGTTGTTGTTGTACTTGTTGTGGTGATGCACGAGGTTTCTGCCGTGCGTTGTTGATATGGATATTTGCACGAGGTTTCTGTCGTGCCGTGTTTACTATTGATATTGCACATGCGGCGTGATAAGGCAAGATATGAGATTGAGGTTTGTGCATGTGGCGTGACAAGGTGGGAACGTGTTTATGCACGTGTGCCGAAACAAGGCGAGCATATACTTTACTATTGCACACGTGGCGTGACAAGGTGACTATGTCAGGATTGTTTGTGATACTTGTGTTGGCCTGGGGGAATTCCTTGTTGTTGATATTGTATACTGGAATTCTTACTATGTGAGTTTATTCGCGTGGAAATTTGTGAGATGAAATTGTGCGTGTTGCCCCTTTTCCTTCCCTTATGTTTATTGGTTGTTGAAATCATGTTAGGACACCTACACAAGCATGCACGTAATTAAGTACTACTAATGGATTTATGACTCCTTGTTGTTGTCAAGTATAGATACTCTTGTTGTACTTACCATGTGGGTGGAAATGACCCAATTTGCACGTGAGTCGTCCGTGCAGTGAGTACTCGAATGAGGACGCAAGATGCCAAAGTGTTAGGGTTCGAATATTGTGACTCGTAAATGGTGATTTATCCGAGGTTCGGAACCTCGTGGAGATGACTATGAAGTTGATGTAGAAGTGGTTGAAGTTGTTGAGTCATTACGTGTACGTGTTGTATATTTACATGCCGGATTTGTCTGTGTTCTATTCAGTCTTTGTGTTACTTCATGGTTTCCGCTGATACTTATTGTTTTCCTTCTTTATCGAATTCACTATCTTGTTAGCTATATTGCGTAGTCTTTATGTGTATATCATCATTTCCCTGATTCCTATATTGATACTTGTTCAATTTTATTAGACCAGTGGGTGTCTTGACTAGTCCTCGTCACTACTTCACTGAGGTTAGTCTTGATACCTACTGGGTGGTGTGCTCATACTACTCTTCTGCACAAAGTTTTGTGCAGATTCCAGGTTTTCGTTTAGGCGGCCGATTGTTTGTCAGTAGCGCGGTTGCTGTTGTGGAGATTCAAGGTAAAACCGCCTCAGCGTCCGCGGTTTCGGAGTCACCATCTTATATTTTTGTTTGCACTGTCGTACCTATTTCTGAATAGTGGTATTTTTAGGAGTTTTAGTGTAAAATTCTTAAAAGCTTATGACTTGTACTTCCGGGTTTTGGGAATATACAATGTGTAAAGAATCACTTGTTTCAGAAAAATATTAGATTTTATTTATTATTGTCGATTGTTCCATGAATATTAGGCTTACCTAGCCCTTAAGACTAGGTGCCATCACGATACCCAATGGAGGGAGATTTGGGTCGTGACACTTTAGTTCACCACTATCATTTAACCATTGGAGTCTATAGGGAGTAGGGTGTTTCATGCATGCAAGTCCCAGTTTTCCACAAAGTATGAACTCACACATTAGCATAACTACCACTATCAATGATTATAGAACAAGTTTTTCCCTTTATCCCACACCTAGTATGAAATATATTCTTCCTTTGTTCTTCATTATTGCTTCCCAAATTGATATTCATAATCCTCCTAACTACCCTAATCATGCCATCATTAAAAGGTAGTTCTACCTCATCTTCATCTTCATCTTCACTCACACCTCTCTCCTCATCCTCACATTTTTTACTCTCGTATTCTCCACTCATAATCTTCCTAGCCACTTCAATCATACTGGTATAAGGCAGTTCTATATCATCTTCAGCACTCACATCACCCTCTTTTTCTTCTCCCTCACTTTTTTCACTCTCATATCCCTAATCTTCTCTAAGAATGATATTTCTTCTACTTTTACATTCATGCATCATATGTACCCTTCCTTTATATTTATGACATTGAATAGAACTAGAAAGTGTGGAAGGTTTAGGGTTAAAGGTTTTACCTCCCTCTTTGTTCTTAAATTTGCCTTTACCCTTGTCTTCTTGAGGTCTAGAAGAACTCTGCATCTCTTGATTCGGCCATGGCTTCTTGGATATGGTGTTTGACCGACCTTTCCACGAGCTAGTTTGCTTTCTTTTGTTTTGCTTTTCTACCTTTACAGACAAATCAACTAACTCATCTATTGTTACATATTGTTGTAATTCTACTACATCAGTTATTTCTTTATTTAAATCATTTAAAAACCTAGCCATTATAGTCTCTTCTTTCTCCATACAATTAGCTTCGATCGTAGCCATATCCATAGCCTTAAAGTATTCATCCACAGACATGGACCCTTGCTTCAATGTATGAAGACGTTGTTGTAGTTCTCTTTGAAAGTGTGATGGAAAAAATATCTTCCTCATCACCCTCTTCATCTCAGCCCAAGTAGCAATTGGTGCTTGTCCTTCTTGCAGTCTGTCCCTAGTAAGCTTTTTCCACCAAATAGCAGCATAGTCAGAAAACTCAACAACAACGAGTTTAACCTTCTTAACTTCAGAGTAGTTGTGACAGTCAAAGATGGCTTCAAACTTCCTCTCCCAATCAAGGTAAACGTCTGGATCCCTTGTTCCCTTGAAAGATGGCATCTTCATCATTATACTACTTATATTGACATCTTCTACTCTACCTCTTTGTCCCCTCATATATCTTCCCACCCTATCAAAATCAATATCATTAAAATCATTTATAGGTTTTTCTTGATTTATAATGGGATCAAGGGGTACATTTCTCCTAACTTGGGACCTAAAATTATTTCTACTCCTAAGTTTAGCTATTGTATCATTTTGGTCAGCAATAGTGTCCCTCATTTCTTGGAATTGCTAATTCTACCTTTCAAATTGTTGATGCATAGCTTGCAAAGTAAAATCATTTTCTGCTTTGATTTCAGCTTCTTGGAGAACCCTTTGTTCACCATCACTACCTATAAGTGAAATCTTAAATAAAATAATTAGATTATATCACACAAGTTGGCTTTTTCCTCAATTGTTCTCACGCACACTTGCCTTTTTCCTCTCGAAATAACTTTTGAGCAAAATACTTTGTAGATTTAAAGTTAAACCCAACTCATATTAAGTTCTTAGTAGTAAAATATATATTTTTGGGGAACGAATGAAAGAAGAACCAAATCCTAGAGCTAGTAGGCTTGGTTGAAACAAGACGTGAACAAAAAGGAAAGGATCATATATTTAGATCAGAAAAAGTAAGAAAAAATGAATTTTTTTCTTATCTTTGAAATCTAGGATCCCCTCTTCTTGTATCCTTTGTTAATTTTTGGAAACAAATCAAATACAAAAGAAATTTCTTGGAGATCAAGCAATTCTTTTTTAAAAAAACTGATTTTCATGTTTTTTTCAACTTTTTTTTCAAGTTACTATTCACGATGCTACAGTAACGTTTTTTTCTTTTTTCTTTTTGCTCTTAGTATTCTCGAAATCCCAAGAATTGAAATATTGATAGGACCTCTCTAATACCACTTAATAACAACAAGGTCGGGAATCCAAACTAGAGTAAGAATTTGAGAAGTAAATGTGGAAGCAATAACAATAAGAAATTGTCAACTAGAATTAAAGTCCAGAAAATAAAGGATATAGGAAAATTCAGGGAAAGAATTCCAAGAACGCAAGTTCTAACAAGATCCAAGCAACAATATCTTGATTTATTAAAGAAATCAAATGCCTTTACTTACGAACAAATCAAAATACTAGATTCGGACCTTGATTGCTTTACGAGTAACTTGAGACAATAATTAATAACTAGTATTAATCGTCTTCTAAAAATACCACAAATGAATCAATAATATCACAATAAAGAAGTTATCTTACTACCTTGAACTATGAACTAGTAACAGTTGAAAGATAAATCTCAAAAGCATAAATAACAAAGGTTCAAAAGAACTCTCAAAGTATAATATTATTAATCAATAATGAAGTACCATAATGAATGAAAAGAACTCATATTTATAGGAGTAAAAATTTCTTAAAACTATGTAGGGTGGATGCCAAGGAAAACTCTAACTTGGAGGGTAAGATAAATACTAGAAAACTTAATAAAAACTAATAAAAATTAGAGGGTGGTCGGCCAAATCCCTTTGGGGGCAGATTTGAGCCTTAAAACTACTAGTTTGGGCAATTAGTTTGGACTCCAATTGAGCTCCTTTAGAAACACCCTCTTTTGGACCTCTTTTAAGCTCTTTTGGGTGCCCTTTTGGTGGACTTCAAGGATTGATTTTGGGACACAATCTTCCTCCTCTTGAACTTCAATTTGGGCCACCAAATAATTGTAAAACTTAGATAATTCATTTCCTTTGGGCTTGAGATCTTCCTCTATATTTATAAACTTTTTTATTTTCCATTGAAGTCCACCAACCTTATTCTACAATTCTTTCTCTTGAGATCTTGTAAATAGCCTTCTTGGAGCTTCCAAAACTCTATCCTTGTCCTTGATGCTATCACATTTAAGGCTCTAGAGTTTTAAAGGATTCAAATCAGATAGTGGTAGCAAAGTAGAGGTAAAATCAGAGAACACAGAGAGGAAATAATGACGAGTTTAACTGAGAGGAGAGAAGTCGACTATTGAGGGTAGAAACCATCGGGTTAAGAGCCCTAATATCCAGAGGTCGCTTTGCTTGACCTCTGGACCGATAATAATCATGATAACCTTGAGAAAAATTCATGCATGCCATAGATTTAACAAAACGGGAGGTCGTTTCAGAGATTTGACCCTTGCGCGATTTGATCTAGAGTTTTCAGATTTGGGGTTTTGAATCTCCATCAACGAGAATGGAAATTTGGTCTTAAACTTCATAGCCTAAGGACAAAGCGACTTGACTCTGCCAATTGGGATTTGAGAGCAAAGACGAAATGGTGTTTCAATCTCAAGGGGTTAGAACCTGATGACTCAGATTTAGTGATCAAAAGAGGAAATAACAGCAGGATTCTTGGATTCAGAAGGAAAAGGATATGAAATCTCTGATCGATTTGTGACCTTGCACTAATTTATGCAAGGTTTGGTGGCTGATTGGTTTGTGAGGTTGAGAGAAAAGAGAAGGGAAATGGAAAGAGATGCGGCCGGGTGAGATGAAGAATGATTAGGGTTTTTGGGTAGGTTAGGGTCATCTCTGAGTTTAAGATAAGGGAATAGGATCTGGGCCGTTGATCTTTTAGATCAACGGTCCTAATATATTAGGATTAAAACATTTTGAATGAGGGAATATGTGGACCATCAGATCTCTTTGATCTAATCGTGGAGATTGAGTCTTATAAGACTAAAGAAAAAATAGAAAAATGAAGATTAAATGCGAACCATTGATAGGATAGACCATGGTTCGGATTCATTTGTGTTTTCTTTGTGAGTGGGAGATATAGGTGATGTGGGGTGATCTCATTGGTCCAGAAAAGGTGACGGAGATTGCCCAGGTGGAGTGAAAGGAGTCTAAGTCATATTTGTCTTTGAGCTTGATAATTGAGCTGGGATTTATTTAAAGAATGGTCACTCTATGTTTAATTAAAGAATTGCAATTATAACCCTTTGGCCTTTTACCCTTTTGAAATTAATTTAAATAAACTTAATTATTTTCAATAAAATATAGTAAGATTATAATTATCAAATACTACTAATTATTACAATTAATTATTTATAAAAGATACTTTGTTTTCTAATTTTGAATTATTAACATAGTAATCTAATTAACCAAAAATTAAATAGTAATTTATTAAATTAATTATAGAACCTACGTATAGAAATTATTTTAATAATCCTAAAATAGTAAATATATTTATAATTACATAATGTCAATGCTATGTGATTAATTTAAAAATAATGCTTGGTTAATTTATGAAAAATAGATATTCATTACTGGAAAATAGTTTGAAAATATTTATTGTAAATTATTAAGTATAAATAAATTAATTTAAAAGGGGAGGGTCAAAATTGATCGTCAACACCATCCCTTTGAGTACATTTGGTAAGTTCATCCTTACCCTGTTGATTGGTCGAGGAATTCCTTAGTACCTCTCCCAGGGATTGTTTGATGGCGAAGATGTTTACTCTTGTTTCGGCTTTCTTAGCCCCTTCATGCACCGTCACGAACTTATCATCCATTTCTTCGAAGGTTTCTTGGAGTGAGCTGGTGGCACATGTTCCTTGGTGAGGTCGTTGCCCTTCACGATGGTGACGTAATGAGTCACATGATCTTCGGTGTCGGTTGTTTCGTCATATATCCAGAGATATGGTGACATTTTGAAGTCTTTGGTATGGCATGTGGGGCTGCTTCCTTGATATACAACTGCTCTACGAACCTGTCAGCGTCCCTCTTTGGCAGTAGCTTAGGGGAACCTAGTATCTTGTTAGATTGGTTCTTGGTGTTCTTTCATTTGGTCTCTAAGTGTTTTGTTCTCATTCTCCATTTTTTCCATTCTATTCAGAACAACAGCGAGGACGTCGCCACCTGCACCGTCAGTAACATTGTAAGTTATACCTGACATTGGAGGGCCTGGTTGATCGCCCTATTTGTCTCCTTGCTGTATTCTCGGGGTCTCTATGGTCGTGCATGGATCTTGTTTGTTTAGCACGCTTAGTAATGTATTGGTCAACCACACTTCGAGGAGCTTTTTCATGGCCAGTGGCGTCCTTTCTCCTGTGAACATGGAGGCACTTTTTCCATTTGGTTTTGTTGTGCTACAATGGGGGAGGCGATCTCTCCTGGGGAGGCAGTGGGTGTCACGTCATCGCCTATTATTTCATAACTCTCGTAGATAGAATTCATGAGGTTGTCGGGATGTCACTTGTCACCTTAGTTTTGTGTCCTTGGTGTTACCTGCCATGTAAATTTCTGTATGTGCAGAGAAGGAGAAAAACTTTATGGTTTGTTAGGTTAGCATCACGTGAGTTTTAATTCTAATGGAAACCAAAAGATTAGCTTACAGACAGTGTCAAATTATTTGACCCAAAATTTAGATATGGGCTTAAACAATTAGATTTAATAAAGTAGAGTCAATCTTAGCAAATATTAATATCCAAAAGATACGTTAACTGATTTTGTAATAAGATAATATGTATATTACCCGAATGGTAATAAATGTTGGCAACACTAACAATATTCCATCACCCAAAAAAAGGGAATAACATTAAATAACAATAAATTGCATGAATGGCATTTAAGTAAATAAGAACGCGTGAGCTACCCGAAATTGAATAAGATCTATCGATATAAAGTCAAATTCTACAGAGAAAGTTAATGTGTTTTATTACAATTGAATATCATATGTCCCCTATAATTATGTCTCTTTCTATTTATATGGAACATATACCTAAAAATCCTTAATAGTACAGGTACAGAGAATATTCACTGGAATAGTCTCTCTTAATGTCTTAAGCTAAAACTAGCCGTTATTTACTCTGACTACGATGGGTGCTTGACCTCGACCCTGATCTTCGTTGACTCCTCGATCTTGATTTTCAATAACTTCATCGGCTCTGTATTTTACCTTTTAAGAGACCACTTCGACCTTGGGCAAGCCTTTATCGAAGTCGTATTGGTGACATGTGGCAGTCCATGAGGGCCTTCTTAATGCTAATACAGTTTAATCACATCAAAGGTAACTTTTGGCCATACAATCATATGTTATCAGTTTTTTCAAATTTTACTAGACATATTCACTTATCAAAACTTAATTATCCATAAGTTTAATAAAGAAAGATTGAAATAATATTTATGTAATGAAAAAAAATTACTTCTGTTGAGCCGAGAGTCTCCCAGAAATAACTTCTCTACCCTTTCAGGGTAGGGGTAAGGTCTGCGTACACTCTACTCTCCCCAGACTCCACCAGTGAGATTTTACTGGGTATATTGTTATTGTAACAAAAATGAACTCGAAAAATCCGACAAAATTAAACCAATTTAAACTGATACAGTTGATATATAATAATCGAACCAACCCGATTCATGTATACCCATACGCTAAACTATGCATTTGTTGAGATATTTTTTTGAATTCTCAAAGTGGAAGGAAAAAAGTCTCCTACTATCTGACACTCTTTTGTTGCTTTTGTTTGATTAATTTCATGGAACTAAAAATAAGCAGAAAATTATTTTTGACTCTTAAATTCTACTAAATATTTTGAACATGAGTGTGCATATTGCATATGCTCTCCAAATATTTTGTTGCTTTATTTTGAAAAAAGAAGAAGAAAGTGGTGCTTTATACATTGACACATGCCTTTTGTCCTTAAACATAGTACTGTTATTTTTCAATGTTGCCCACAATTTTTGTCACTTTCAAGTTTCACCTAGTTGATTACCACTGAAATTCTTTTAATTTATTTTAGTATTATCCTAATGGGACAACAAGAGAAAACTCTAACTGGAGTCTGGTATTATCTTTACCTAATTTTCCCATTAATTCATTGAGACAACATAAAATGTTGTTTTTTTAACTTATCTATTTTTTTCCTTTTGGACAATCATACAAAGAACAATATAGATCTAGTCTAAAATCATTTTTTAATAAATCAAACTTTTAATATGTGATTATTTTTACATTTTAAAAGTATCTCATGTAATTTATAAATTTGGCAGACACTACTAAAAATTCGGGAAAAAATGACCACAAAAAGCGACCAAAGTTGGTCCCTAAACAGTGAAAAGCGACCAAAATGCGTCCAAACATGCTTGGTCGCTATTTTGCTGGTCCCTTTAGACCAACTTTGGTCTCTATGTTAAATTGACCAAATATTCCGGGTATCAAAAAAAGAGACCAACTTATTAAAATAATATAGCGACCAAATTTGGTCTCTATTTTTAAATTACGTTATTTATTTATTTATTATTATACAAAATATAGCGACCAACTTTGGTCTCTATGTTAAATTGACCAAATATTCCGGGTATCAAAAAAAGAGACCAACTTATTAAAATAATATAGCGACCAAATTTGGTCTCTATTTTTAAATTACGTTATTTATTTATTTATTATTATACAAAATATAGCGACCAACTTTGGTCTGTAAATAAAATAAAATATTTTAAAATATGGAAAATAGCGACCACAGTTGGTCGCTTTTTTATTAATTTATTTAATTTATTTTAAACAGAAGCGACCACAATTGGTCATTAATTTCCAGAAAAAATATTTTTTTTAATAACATAGCGACCAAAGTTGGTCGCTATTCTGGAAATCTGAGTTTAATAGCTACCAACTTTGGTCGCTTTTCTGGGTTTTATTTTGACAGAAACTGCCTATTTTGGCAGTCACACCACCTGCCAGCATACCAAATCCTATTACAATAACAACAACAATACTAACACAACAACTATACGAACTAACAACACAACAACAACAACAACAACAACATTAAAACCAATATTAAAACCAACATTAAAACTAACAACGTATAAAGTTCAATAAAACTAACACATTTAACTAACAAAACTAAGTTAACACTTATTACAAGCTCATTCCAAAACGGACCAAAGTTCTATTGTCTAGTTCAAAGTATATAAAAGTACTCAATGACTGTTTCATTCTATATCATTATCATTACCGTCTGATGAATCTTCATTATCAAGACGGTAATGAGAAGGGTCATTTCGTGGTGGACGAGAAGAACGATCACGGGGAGGACGGGAGGAACTAACAAGGGGAGGACGGAAGGAACACTCACGTTCAAGTTGAGCCTCTGGCGATGGCTCGCGAGACCGGGGAATCGGAAAAGCTCCAGAAGCTAGGAGAGATTTAAGCTGAGTTTGCATACCTTGGTACTGAGCTTGCATGCCTTGGTACTGAACTTGCATGCTAATGTATTGAGTATCTCTAAGCCTTTCTCGTTCCTTGGATGCTTCTAGCTCGCTTGTGAGCTTTGTCACAGTCTCCCGCATAGTGGAGAGGCTCTCCCCATCAAGTTGCTCGGCTTGCGAGGAAGTTCCTATTCCTTGCATTCCACAGTGATAGCGGTGGAACTTCTTATTAGGAAGCCCATATACCTTCCCATATTTTGCACCGCCAGCCGCCTGCATCCATAGTCTTTTTGCATCCTCCTCCGAAATATGGATTGGCTCACTCGACTCATTAGGTGGCTGACTACGTATGAATTCCTCCATGTCAACTCTGAAGCGATCCTATAAGAATTTTTTTATTTAATTAGTA
>ML334672.1:0-52085 GCA_005239505.1 Nicotiana paniculata
AAAAGCTGAGTTTGTTGCATATCTAAGGGATCTCTTGTTGGTGGTATTAATGCTCTGCATTCATTCTAAAGGAGAAACCTTCGAGTCATGCAACAACTCAGTAGCATGGAGATTTATAAACAAGGAATACTTTGCAGCAGCACCTAAAGGATATGTTCTTAGGCAAAGGACTTTAAAAGACACAAGGAGAATTTCTAAGAAAATGGAGGCAAACAGGCATCGACTGGGTGGAACATATGGACTTCTACGAGACAAAAAAGGGCAATACCCTGATAGAACAAGATAAATCCATTCACAGGAAGGCCCCAACCAAGGATTACATGCTCACTGGAGGTTACACAAAAATGGAATCAAGGATGGTGTATCGTAACACTGTCCTTGGTTCTACTATCAGATATGGTTCTCTGACTATGGACTCTTGGGATTATAGGATTCATATGGCAAGATGGACACATTGTACAAGCAGTACAGGAAAAGAAAAATGCGTAACAGAGGGAAACAAGAACAGAAAATGCAAGGAGAAGCACCAAAGCTTTACGTGGAATACTGTTGCATTACAGAACATCACCAATTCAGTATACTACCATTGAGGTTGAGCACTAATCGGATTGCATGCATGATGAGTTGTTGGTTATACAACTCTACGCAGATACAAACAGTATATGGAAAATAATGGTGTAGTTGGATATTTTTAAGTTTGTTCCTTTAAGGGTAGATTCAATGTTGATACCAAAATTGGGCTCAATAGACCCAAGATTGGTAATAGGATATATGTAATAGTAACCATATCTTAACATCTCACTCTATGTGAGATAACATCGTTATTTGTTACATGCTTTATTATAAATAAAATAGCTACTAGGCACACAGCCAAGTAGTATAATTTGTTAAAAAAAAAAAAAAAAAAATCGGGTAGGTGTGGGGGAGCAAAACATAGGAAAAATCTGGTGTTTTGGCAATTTCTGATGTTTGGTGTAGTCCTCTATGCGATCACATGTGTCCTTCCGCGATCGCATAGCTTTTTGTTGAGGAAGAAATCTGATGCACTATGTGATCGCATAGTGTAGTAGGTAGGTTGGGGCTGGGGGTGGGTTATTCAGTGCGGTCGCGTCCATTTGTGTGCGATCGCGTAGGGTGAGGACAGTAGAGTTGTGCGATCGGATTAGCTCCTTCGTGATCGCGGAGCTTCAACAAAATCAGTCCTCTATCCATCGCAAATCCTTCTTCGTGATCGCATAGAGTAATTTTGTCCAGTGATTTTTAAAGCCCCAAAAAAGAATACATACGGGACTTCTCCGCCATTTTCATAAACCCCTTCTTCCCCAACCCTCCTAGGCGATTTTAGAGCATCTTTTACACTATAGCTTCATAGGTAAGTAATCCTAACTTCATTTTATTCCATTTTCATCAACATTTATTAGATTCTAGGCCTAAAATCATGGAATTAAAGGTAGAAAATTGGGGTTTTGGGTAGAGTTAGGGCTTTTTGAATTTTTGGGAAATTTGACCTCGTTTTGGGATCGGATTTCAAAACAAATTATATATTCGGGCTCGTGGGGGAATGGGTGATCGGGTTTTGGTCCGAACCTCGCGTTTGGACCAAGCGAGCCCGGGGTCAAATTTTGGAATTTTGGGAAGAATGTTTGGAAACCTATAATTAGGCATTGAAATTGAATTGTTGAGTAATTATTGATGTTATTGAGTCGATTATGTCTAGGTACGATTGTTTCGGAGTCGGATTCGAGACGAAAAGCGGTGCTAGAGGCTTGATTTGCATTCTTGGAGCTGAGGTAAGTGATTGGCCTGGGCTTAACTTGAGGGAATAAGTGTTGAGTCATATGTGCTACGTGTTATTATCATATTCAATTTATAGGTGAGGTGACGAGTGCCTATACATTGTTGTCAAGCATGCACGTGAGTCATTTCTTATGGTATATGTTCTTTTCTTCGATATTCACTGTGTTATGAAGTAGAATTTCGTTTTAGAGATTATTTTGTTGTTGGAAATAATTGGGTGTGGACACTGTTGATTAGTTATTCGGTTGAGGATCATTTGGTTATGTTGTATATTTAGTGAGATTGGTTATAGTTGTGTCCCTTGACGGAACGGTGATATTTCTGTTATTGTTCCCTTGCCGGGATGTTGTGATTTATGGTTGTATTGTGGTTTTTCCTTTCAAAATTATTGTTCTTGATATTGTTTGGGTGAAGAGTGTAAAGCACGAAGGGTGATGTTGTGTATTTATTTATTGCATTGTGAGGATAAGAGTGTAAAGCACGAAGGGTGATGTCGTGCCATGATTTTTATATTTAAAAGCACGAAGGTTAATACCGTGCCGTTTCATTTATTTATTGCATTGTGAAGATAAGAGTGTAAAGCACGAAGGGTGATGTCGTGCCATGATTTTTATATTTAAAAGCATGAAGGTTAATACCCTGCCGTTTCATTTATTCATTTCATTGTGAGGATTAGAGTAAAAGCATGAATGGTGATGTCGTGCACTTGTTTTGGTGAGGACGTGCACGAAGTGAATGATCTCTTGTACCTCTTTTTCACAAATAGAGGCACGTGGATCAAGATTTGACAATGATGGATTTTTTCACAAAATTTCCCGTTTGGTTTCACCAATTTCTCCCCCTAATTTTGGGAAAAGTGTCTCATTGAATCGGAAGTCTGAAAATCGTTCGGTGGACAAATCCCCTGTTAATGTTTCGGGCGAATAATGGATGGTGCTTCAAACCCAAGATATACTCATGACCTTCTTTGGGGATCCATTTTGGTGTGATATGGCGATGCTACATACACATATATTGAGAATCCAAAAATTCCTAAATGGGATGTATTAAGTTCATGAATCCAAAACTAATTGCAACGGGGAATATTTATGATAATTTATCGGACAGAGACGAAGTAGCATTGTTGCATGCAAAATGGCATGACCCCAACCAGAATTGGGCAGCCTCATTTTCATGAGTAACGGTCTTGTAATAAATTGCAGGAATTTAATTAAAGACTCTGCAAAGCCATTTTGAGTGTGAACATGAGCTATAAGATGTTTCATTTATATATCAATTGATAATCAATAATCATTAAGTGATTGGGATGAAAACTCAGTAGCATTATCGAGTCCAATAGACTTACTTGGATTATCGGGAAATTGTGCCCATAATCAGATTATTTGTGCCATTAATTTTTCAAACACCAGCTTGCGAGATGACAATAGGCACACATGAGACCATCTTAAAGATGCATCTATTATGACCATAAAATATCTAAACGAACCACTAGGTGGGTGATTAGGTCCACAAATGTCCCCTTGTATACATTCCAAAAACGCAGGGGACTCAATCCCAACCTTTGTTGGTGATGGTCTAATAAATAACTTGCCTTGATAACAAGAAATGCAAGAAAATTTATTATTTAAAAGAATCTTTAAATTCTTTAATGGATGCGCATTTGAATTTTCTATAATTCATCTCATCATAATTGATCCAGGATGTCCTAATCGATCATGCCAAAGTACAAAAGTATTGAAATCGGTAACCTTTTGGTTTACAATAGAATGTGCCTCAATTTCACTAATTCTTGTCCAAAAGATGCCATGCCACAAGACAAATATGGAACTTCTCAATAACCCTTTTCTGGCCAGAGACATTTTTGGTAACGATGAGATATTCAAGGTTATTCTCATCTATTGTCTAAACATGATATCCATTGTGTCGGATATCTTTAAAACTCAACAAGTTCCTCTTGGACTTGGAGGAGAACATTGCATTATCTATGATAAGCATTGTTCCCTTAGGCAGAGTTATTATAGCTCTTTCAAAGCCTTCAATTAGATTACTACTACCAGAAATTGTAGTAACATCTGCCTTACACATACTTAAACGAGAGAAATATTTCTTCTCTTTCAATATTGCATGTGTTGTACATGAATCAACTAAACAAATATCTATACAATTGAACTTTGATCCAAGTTTGTTTTGTGAGATATCCATATTTGCTTCCCATGATTTGACATACAAAAGAAATATACAAATAAATATTAGTATTTTTACAAAAAAGGAAAAAAAAATTAAAGTTAAACCATTGATGCAATATTGTATTGATACATGTACAGAGCCAAACTAGAATTTGCTAAATATTTATTTTAATTCTACCTTCTAAAATAAATATCAGCACAATTTGAATTATAATTTGTTCTTTTAGAACATGAAGTTTATAGAGATGTTTTTATTTTTTTATTTTTCTTATCTTCTCTTTGTCAAACTGTTTATCACATTCTTTCTGTTTAATTTTTGTGGAAATATTGAATTCTAAACTACTTATAATACTTAGAAATTCTTCTATTTAATACGGTATAAGAAAGAATCACGGTGCTCAAAACGAAGACTAAGCAAACTAATCAATTTGGATACTCTGTTTAAAACGAACACTAAAAAAATATTTAATAAAAATAAACTAACACTATTTCATAAGACAAATAACTAATTGATGCTTATGACTACTACTCAGGTAAAGAACTATGATTATATGATATTTATTCACTAGCTATTATGAATAGGCAAAAAAAATCAAATTACTCAATCATCTTTAACCACGGATCCATCGCCGATCAAGTGGTCTATTTTTCATTAGCCTGCTAAAAGTAGTCTGCCATATCCAAGTGGGTGATGTCAAATTCGTGACAAAATTAGCTTCAGGGCCTTTATACGTTAGAGATGTTTGATAAAGCGCAACCAAATGTCTTGGTGTACGACAAATATTTGCCCAATGCCCTTTTCCACCGCAACGATATCATTCAGTGTCTGAACCATTTTCCTTTGACTTCTCATCTTTTCTTTTCCATTTTTGGTGGTTATTTTTCTTTGGGGTATTATTAACAATAGGAAAATTTCTTCCTTATCCATGGCCACAACCACGATCATGAATAGGGCCATGGCCTTTCCACGCTTAGCATAATAGGAATACACCTCTTCCACTTCATGCGATGGTGTTGACCCAGTGGGTCGATTTTCGTGATTTCTCATGAGCAAGTAGTTATTTCGTTCAGCCACAAGGAGAAAAGAAATCAACTCAGAGTACTTCTTGAAAACTTTCTCTCTGTACTACTGTTGCAAGACCATATCGAAGGCATGAAACGTCGTGAATGTTTTTTCAAGCGTATCACAGGCAGTGATACTATCTCCACAGAGTTTCAATTTAGAAGTAATTCTGAATATCGCAGAATTATATTCAGAAACAGACTTAAAGTCTTGGAGCCTCAGATGAGCCCAATCATATCGTGCTTGTGGAAGAGTGACCAACTTTAAGTCGTCATATTTTCCCTTTAAGTCATTCCACAAAACAAGTGGATTTTTTACTGTGAGATATTCTATTTTCAACCCCTCATCAAGGTGATGACGTAAGAAAATCAAGGCCTTAACACAATCTTAGGTAGACACCTTATTTGTATCTTTAATGGCGTCTCCAAGGCTCATTGCATCTAAATGGATTTCAGCATCCAACACCCATGTCATATAGTTCTTGCCCAAAATTTCAAAGGCAAAGAACTTTTTTTTTTCTCCATAATATCAGTCATAATTAAAGAGGAGAAAAGTTACCTTAATCTTCTCAAAGAGTTTCTTGAGACGGTAGAGTCTCATGCTGATAACGTGTAATAAAACAATAAAAGAAGAAGAACAATATTGCAGAGAAAAAAAGATAGGGTATTCTTATTGAATTTTGGGATGAATTACAATGGGATAAGACTCCTCTATTTATAGGGAAAATGAATTAGCCACAAAATAACAAACTCTCTCAAAGATAAACATTCACTCTAAGTACAATTCTATTTATAACGAATAAGGGTTTTTCTTATGTTTTAATGGTTATTTGGTATATGCTTTTTTTCTTATGCTTAATCTTATATTGTTTCTTAAGGATTAATTGATAGTGTTTGTATTATAAATAAATATTTCATGTGAATTGGATAATACTTTTTCATTATTTATTTTAGTTTAACGCGTTGAACTTTTTAGATACGTAAACTTTTCTACTCACGACAGATCATAACAAAGAATTTTTAAATTTTTTTTTAAAGCATATCACATGTTGTGTAGAAGTAACTCCTCAATTCACAATAAATGAATTCCTAAAAAAGCACGTATCACATGTCATGTAGGTCAATTTATGAGTTCTAATTATCTTTTAAAGGAAGGGTTATCAATTGTTACTCAAGAAGTGAAATATTTTTGAATTACGATATAAAGAGGCCGATCAATGACATTCTATACGAGTTCCCTTTAAAGAATTTTTTGATAGGAACAAGTTAAAAATATGTTTATAAAATTCTAAATAATTGTTATAGCCTTACATATGATAGGGTGGTCCTTCTTGGAAATATAGTTTTCCCGTTAAACATCAATAGCTAATGTAGTAGCATTGCATAGGGTAACCACTTTTATAACATTTTGATGAGACTTGTACCAGCAACGTTAATGGATAAAGAAACAAAATGATATGTGGCTCATTGAAATTTTGTCCTGGCCTAATTTTCTTCTCGTTATTTACTTCGTTACTATGTATAGGTTTCTTTCACAAATTTAAAAGTTTGGTTGTTCAATTGTATGTTTCCAGTAATGTACAATTGTACAAGCATCTCAAATCTTCCACTACTCTTTGTATCACACCTTGGAGCATTATATGAACGAAACATTTTTTGAGAAAAAAGAAAAAAGCGAACAGTTTAATGCAAGATATGGTTGCTTATAAATAGAGAGCGGAAGTCATAGAAGCTCATTCACCTCTACTTCTACAATCTACATATCATAAGAATTATTTTCTTTCTCCCTCTAAAATCTCCTTTATTTCTCTTTACTTATCTCAGCCCCTTTAAGAAAACAAATATTCTTGCTCGTAACAACATGTAATCTTCATTCCACGTGTCACTGTATCTTTTTCTTTATGTTTTCGTTTGTAACTCCTCCTCTTCTTCATTGTTTTAATGTAAAAGGTTTAAATATGCCGTCAACTTTCAGAAATGGTCTTTGTCATCCGTTAAAAAAATGTTCATTTCATGCCACTGTCGTTACACCTTTGGCTCACCTATGCCACTCACCGTTAATTTTTTAAAAAAATAAAATTGTGCCGTTAGTTCAATAATGGCATAGTTGAGCCAAAGGTGTAACGACAGTGATATGAAATGAGCATTTTTTTAACGGATGACATGGATAGATTATTTCTGAAAATTGACTGACATTTTTAGGCCTTTTCCGGTGTTTTAACTAAAACTTGGCATTCCCTTGCTTCTCCTTACGAATTTTCATTTTAACAGACCCAACTTTTTCATAGGCCCGCAGTATAAGCACTATTGGTCTTTTGCATATTCTTGCTTCTCCCTATTTCTGGTTTTCTTGCTAGAGCAGTTTCCTTGGTGTTCTCCATTTGTGTTGTGTTTTTATTTATCACTATTGGTTATGTTGGCCTTATTTGAATATAAGAACTCGTTTACTGTTGTTCTCTAAACCTTTATAATATACGTAAGCAATATAAGCAAGAATCAACAATTGCTTAATAATTTGAATGTTTTGCAGGATGGCAACCTTCTTGTTAGCATTGCTAGCAATGTTGACAACTATTATGGCTCAAAAAGAACTTATTGTCAACATTACAATAGTTCACAGCGCCACTGCTCAAGGCGCAGGTAAAATACTTGACTGCACAATACATTAAGCAACAGCGTAATTAAAGAGAATCACATGCAGTTTTGTATGAGTACTAAGTATTTATTTGTTTATGAGTTCTTAAAATAGTGTGTCTCGATGGAAGTCCGCCAGCATATCATCTTGATAAAGGACATGGTAGTGGACTTCGGAGCTGGATTATCGAATTGGAAGTTAGTTACTTACTACTTAATTCTTCTTATTTATTTACCTTTCATCGATCACCACATTATTCTACTTTGCTTACGTTAGAAAATTTTCATATTTATAGCCAGGCGGTTGGTGCAGCAGTATCCCAGATTGCCTTGATCGTTCAGCTAAGTTCTTAGGTTCTTCCCTGCATATGGGCAATGTATCTCGTTTTTCTGGGATACTTTATGATAGTTCCAAATATAATCCAGGTGAAGAAGGCTCATGTATATTTTAGTTCATACACACTATTATCTTGATTTATTAAAATTTACCCACTTCTTCTAACTGCGAGCAAAATTGGAATTGGTAGAGTTTTACAACTGGAACAGGGTAAAGGTGAATTATTGTGATGGTTCATCCTTCACTGGTGATATTGATCAAGTTGATCCTGTAAGTAATAGGAGTACTATATATCTCTCACTGATATTTATAAGTTAAGTTGCATTTTTCTGATTGAAATTGCGAAATCTACATTAGGACAACAAACTATATTTTAGAGGGGCAAGAATATTTAAAGCTATCATAGAAGATTTATGGAGCAAAGGCCTGCAAAATGCTGAAAATGTAAGAATATCCTGCTGAATTACTCCCTGGCCTGACTTCATATTCATCATTATTACAAGCCACATACTACCTTATTATGCGTTTCTCTTCTCTTTTCTTTTTTTTTTTTTTTTTGGTACGTTAATTAGGCACTTCTGAGCGGAGTTTCAGCTGGAGGGTTGGCTACAATCCTAAACTGCGACAAGTTCAAGGCCTTCTTGCCGAAACATGTTAGAGTTAAGTGTGTCGCAGATGCAGGCTTCTTCATTAACGGGTGAGGTTATCTTTCTATGCATTAAGTGATCTGATTACTCAAGAAAATGATGTCTACTGATTTTATTAGTGATGGTCTATATCATTGGAACTCAAGAATTTCATGATTTATGCAGGAGGACGATCTCTGGTACTTCCGACATTCAAGAGATGTATCAAAAAATTGTTACATTACATGTAAGTTCGATCATCTTTTTTTTGTTAGTACGGGTGTATAATATATGCTTAACAACTACATGCAAGTTAAAATCTTTTTCTACAATATTTTCCCTCTTGTTTAAGGGATCGACTAAGAATTTGCCTCCATCTTGCTTGTCGGCAATGGAACCAAGTCTGGTAATTCAGAGTTTAAGTTTTTGAAACACTTTTTTCTAATGCTACATAAATATTGCTCTCTAACCCTAGTTCTGAATAATGGTGCAGTGCTTTTTCCCTCAGAATGTGGTTCCATATGTTCAGACTCCACTTTTCATAATCAATTCACTATATGACACTTGGCAGGTCAAGGAGACAAATGCTAATTTCTTTTATTTTAAAACTTTTGTTTTTTTTTCTTATTTAGTTTCTATAAAATCTAAAAGAGATTCATTTCGATGATCCAACACTCTAATTTCAGATTGGTAATATTTTGGTCCCTAAATACCTCGATCCTCAACATGTTTGGGATGGTTGCAAGGAACAAATAAGTAACTGCACATTTAGCCAGCGTTCAATTATTGAAGGTTAGCTTCCAATCACATAAGTAATGCAGTGATTAACTAATGCATACCTTCCAACCACATAAGTATAAATAGCTCTTTTTCTCCCCTTACTCTTTTTTGTTTCTTTATTTTAAGTAAAGTTTTTGGAGTGGAGTTCTTGAAGACATTCGAGGGACTCACCCCTGCTTTCACGAGGGGTTATTTCATCACGTCGTGCTATTCTCACGGTGCAATCCATTTGACACATTTATGGCATAGTCCTACCTCTCCAAGATTACTTCATAAGGTAATTATCTTTTGTTTTTTTGTTTTTTTTTGTAAAAAGTTTGAATATATCAATTCATTTTTATAATTTTATCATGCGCCTATCTCTGTCAATTTTTATGAGTTATAATAAGTAGCACATTCTTTGGTAACACTTATATGTGCAGACAATTGGTGAAGCTGTTGCGGATTGGTACTTTGATAGAGCAGGGTTTCAATTTATAGACCCATACCCTTGCGCTAGAGATTGCTAATTAAAGTTAAGTTAGTGAGCTTCTGTTACGAATAGGCTTGCAGATGTTGTACCTGCCGCCTATTTGGTGATACATAGCAGACGGTTGGAGTACAGAAAATTTGTATGTTTTACACTTAAATCCTAGTATTGTATTTTTATTAAAAGTTTCTATGTTTCTTAATTTAGTCCAGTCGAGTAACTTAGAGATTGTGGAATCCGATGTTGTAGTTTCTGCTATTGTGAATGAAAAATCTTATTCTCGGATGTGAAAAGTCATTCTTGAATGGATATCTCAAGGAAGAAGTGTATGTCAAGCAACCCCCTGGGTTTGAAATTCATGTTCATCCAGAGCATGTCTTCAAGCTGGACAAAGCCCTGTATGGCTTGAAGCAAGCTCCCAAAGCTTGGTATGAAAGGTTGTCCAAATTCCTACTAGACAATGGATTCTCTCGAGGCAAGATTGACAACAACTTATTTTTGAAGAAATGAGGAAGGAACCTTCTTATAGTCCAGGTGTATGTTGATGACACTATCTTTGGGGCTACAACAGAATCACTGTGTAAGGAATTTTCAATGCTCATGGAAAGTGAGTTCGAGATGAGCATGATGTGGGAACTGAACTTCTTCCTGGGTCTTCAAGTGAAGCAATCTACTAAGGGCACATGCATCAGTCAGCAGAAATATATCAAGGAACTGCTCAAGAGGTTGGATATGGAAGACTCCAAAGTGATTGACACACCCATTGCATTGGCTACCAAACTTGACATCGATGATTCTGGCTCTCCTGTGAATCAAACCATCTATAGGGGAATCATTGGCTCTCTTCTTTACCTCACATCAAGAAGGCCAAACATTGTATTCAGTGTGGGATTGTATGCAAGGTTCCAATCCAATCCTAAAGAGTCACATCTTAAAGCTGCAAAGAGGATCCTACGCTATCTCAAAGGCACACACGACCTGGTGCTATACTATCCCTCATGTGACAATTTCAACCTTATTGGTTATGCTGATGCAGATTATGCAGGATACCTGGTGGACAGAAAAAGCACTTCATGGATGGCTCATTTTCTAGGATCGTGCCTAATCTCTTGAGGCACAAGGAAGCAGAACTGAGTGGCCTTGTCCACAGCATAAGTAGAATATGTTGCAGCTGCATCTTGTTGTGCTCAGCTGCTGTGGATCAAACAACAACTGGACGACATTGGAGTATTTATCGACATCATTCCACTTCTATGTGATAATACCAGTGCACTCAATATGGCAAAGAACCCGGTTCAACACAAGAGAACTAAGCACATTGATGTGAGACATCACTTTCTCAGAGACAATGTTGAAAAGGGACACATTAGTATGATGTTTTGTTGCATTGAAGATCAGATTGCAGATATATTCACCAAGGCACTGGGCAGGGAACATTTTGAGAAAAATAGAATGGCTTTGGGCATGCTGAGACCAAACTAAGGACCCAGTTCTCTTTATTGGCTATGATTGTCTTACTTAGGTACATATGGCTAAGGTGTTTTCTGATAAAGTCTAACTCGCATCAATATCGTTGCAGGTAGACACGCATGATGACTATAGAATTTAAAGGAGTGGCATTGTAGAACATAAGGAGACTAAGCAGTTTTTTTTTAAAAAAAAACAATAACAAGTACGGGACCTGGTCCATGTTTTCCAGGTTAGTAGCTATGTGTACCCTATCCCTATTTCAAAAAGGTAACTGCATTAATTACTGCTGCCACACCTTCACCGTTTCAGAAGACACATCTATCACGTCTATCACTCCACCCTTTCAAAGCCCTCTGCCCATTTCCCTCTTCCCAAAACTCCCTACCGTCAGTTGAACCAGTTTCTTCCCCCCCCCCCCCCCCCCCCCCCTCATTACTCAAATCACCTATAAACTCCCTAACCTCCAACCTATCTATACACACCCACTCTTACGAACAATTCTCCTTTTTCTCTCTCTTTCTCTTAATTCCTTTACTAGCTGTCATCAATGGCCTCCTCAAATTAACCCTCTCCTTCCATCACCACTGACCTCAACACTGTTCCAGTGGACAGTCAGGAATCCCCTCTTCTGGAGGAAACCATCTTAGCTCCCACTCCATCATCAACTCCACCTAAACCAGAGACCTGCAAGGGACTCTAAGTCTCAGAAGCTCCTCCTTCCTTCTCTCCCCAGCTGATTCCCCACAAAAAACCCTAATTGATGAACCACCACTGTACCTCCTCCTTCCTCTATATCACCATGTAAACCCTTTGCCGCTGAAGCTTCTCAAGTCTCTGAAGTTTCAGAAGATGACCCCGATCAGTACATCAACCCCTCATTCCTTCATTCCTCGACTCCCATGGAGTCTCCTGAAAAGGAGGCGGCATAAAATATCATGGACATCGCCTCTGAAAACTCCTTCTTTGAAGGCGCCCCCTCCCCTCCTGAAATGCAGGGAGAATCGTCGTCCATCCTAAAGGATGAAGGAACAATGGTTCTTTTTGAGTCTCCTTCCCATGAGGTTACACCTTCCAAACCTAGTGAGGGACATGATTCTCCACTTCAGGAACCCATGAATGAGGATGATGAGGATAACATGGTTTTGAGTGCTCGATTCAAACTCCGTCACAGCATTCACACTCCACCCCCATTTGTCAAGCGTCCTTCGACCAGGATACAGAAGAAAGAGGCTGTCAATCTGGCTCTTTAAAAGAGTAAGAAAAGTAATAAGAATAAAAAGAAGAGGCTGGTAAAGGATGGTCAAGTAGTGGGGGACAAAGACATTCATGTGGTTGTAGTAGAGGATGACACTGCTGAGGAACCTAGTTCCTTAGTGGAACGGAAGAAATCTGGGTCTGTTCAACGTGATAAGAAAGAGACTCTAACAAGTGATGCGAAGGCCAAGTAGGGTTGGGGAGACAAGTGAGAGGAAATCTATATATGCTAGTTCCAAAGGAAAATCTGTGATGGTGTCAGGGAAACGAAAAAGAGAGGAAGAAACTGCGGTGGAACCTAGTACTGAAAAGCCCATATCTAGTAGTAGTGGGAAGTGGAAGGAAAACGTTCAAAAACAAAGTGTGTTGTGTGGTCGTACCTTTGATCCTGAGATTCTAGTGATGCCTGGCATGAGTCAACTCATGACCATGGTTGAGTTCCAAAAGTGGAATTCTTGTTTAACATGAGTAGTCCTAAGGTCTATGAAGACGTTGTGAAAGAGTTATATGCTACCCTCTTCACACCTGAAGACGGTCATGTTTGTTTACTGGTAGGGGGTGTTGATATCGTCCTTGATGACACTGCTCTTGGGACAATTCTAGATGTTCCATCGGAAGGGCTATCCTCAGTGGATCCTAACAAGTCTGCATGTAGCGGTGATTTTCGGAGAGCTATAGTTAAACCAGGGACAGTCCAGCAGGGGGACCGGGTGCACAAGAAGGCTATGTTTCCTATTTACCAACTCCTCTTTGAGCTGGTGAAGAAAGTTCTTCTTCCCCGAGTTGAGCGACGCTCTATTGCTTCCAGAGCTAATTTTATTTGATGGAAGCCATTGACGATTTCAAGCCTGTCAACTTGCTTGCTCTTATGATAAGTCATATGGATAAGGTTGTCTCGGTCAAGTATGGGAATCATGGTCTCCCCTATGGTTTCTTGCTCACTCGAGTCTTTAAGTACTTCAAGATTGCACTCAGTAATCCTCGGGTTGGGACTCGCAAGCAAAGCTTCTCAAAGACCACTCTTGACGAATGTGAGTGCATTGAAAAAGTTGGGGGCATTTCTTCGACAATCTCTCAGATGATAAATGCCCTGAATGCTGCACATGATACGATCAAGAGGTTGAAGGCTCAAATTGCCATCCTAGAGGTGTCCAGTCAAGTTGCAGAAGAACCTGGTGCTAGTAGTTTCTTAAAAGAACAAGTGTCTCGCTTGACTAAGGAGAATGTTGAGATGAAGCAATAGGTGGAGAACCTCAAAGACAAGCTGCTCGAGGAGTAGTCTTCTGCAAATGCCCGCATAGACCTGGTCCTTCGCACCATCTCTGCCTCCTCCTCTAGTGCCTCGTAGGATTTGTCTTCCCCAGTTCTCTTATGATGTGTTGTAGCTGTCAGTTTTGTGCTTTTCTTTTTGTGTTTGGGATTGGATTCCACCTAGCTGCTACTACTTGGAAAAATTTAAATGAAGTTCTTTGCTCCTCCAGCAAAGACTTCCTTATGTTTTCAACTATTTCTTAATGCAATCAGTCTTTTTATGTTCTCGTTACTGCTTTTCTGCTTTACTGTTATGCTTTTATCATGTTGTGTGCACATACGGGGCATGAGTTAACTGTATCTTGCTTCCTTATGCTTTCTGCCTGGTTATGCCTTTTTATGATGTCAAAAGGGGGAAGTTAAGGGGGAAGCACATCGAAAGGGGGAAGCACATCGACAGGGGGAACTTGCTAGGAACCCGACCGATCATTTGCTATGTATCTACTGGTGTCAGTGTACAATATTGTTCACATAACTGCTTCCCAACTATAAAAGTTTGTCATCATCAAAAAGGGGGAAATTGATGGGTTATATTTTGTTTTGATGATCTAACAAACTTTTACGTGACGAACTAGAGAAAGGACATGATGTGTAAACAGCACAAGCAGTTAGCTTCAACTCAAGGAATTTCGGACTGTGTACTGTTTTTCAATAAGGGAACAGTTGGAGGACCTGATCCCTTGACAGACGCACAGACGGAAGTGCAGTGTCAACTTTACAGCTGTAAAAGCTATGACAGAAAAGTGACTGCATGCAAGTGTACACGCTACAGTGCAACAGTAACTTCCCATTTATTGTGAAGTGTACCCAAGAGATTTGGAACATCCTTCTTGGCATATGGTAGGGTCTTTAACATCTTGTGTGAATACAAACAACATAATCACTTGAACATTTACTATCATTCTTCTAAGCATTGAAGAACTGCCCAGCATTGAAGGTTCAAGTGTGTCAAGAACAAGAAGACAACTCCACTAAAGAGGACTAGTTTCACTGTGTGTTTTAGGCGTCCATTAGTTGAGTTGTAATCTTGTGTTTTTCTTTCTATTGCATCCTATCTTGCTTTCTTAGAAGCCTTGTAATTGGAACTCTAAAACCTTTATTTCATCCGTGCTTGTGTGACTAGGGTTAGTCATAAGTCAAGGTCTTTGTAACTAGAGAGTTACAAAGTGGATTGCAATAGTGAGTGTAAGTTAGTAAGTTGAAGTATTTGTAAGAGTGCCTTATAAAGTGGCTTGTAATAGTGTATATTACAAGTTAGTGAAGTTGAAAACCTGCAAGAGTAGGTCGTGGTTTTTTGTCCCCTTAAGAGGGATTTTTTTCACGTAAAACTCCTGTATCACTTTACTTGTGTTCTTACAGCATATTTTCGTGGGAACTCTTAGAGGACCAGGTAACTCTACATGTTGGTGGACTCACAAACCTTCAGTTGATCTTGATTTTCTCTCTTACCTTTAGGAAATTTCACTAACTCATGTGTATCATTGTCATAGAGTGACTTCATCTCATCTTCCACGACTTCTATCCGCTGATCTTTGTGAGTATCTTGTATGATTTTATTATAACTATCAAGGTTGCATATGTGTCATGTAGACATCATAAAGAACCATGTCAGATAGTGAAAGAACGGTGATCACAATCCACAAGCTAATTCCTAATGGAAGCCGCATTCCTTGAAAGAATTATATCATGGGCTGAAATAATGGAAATATTGGGAGGAATTCATAGTCAAAGAGAATTCATTATTTAAGGGAATACTTGCATGAAAAGAAAAAATGTGTGAAGGAGTCCTTTAAAAAAAAAATACAATCCTTTTAGGATTTATTTTCACCAAGTTATTTTAGGTCTTGGAGCTAAAATTAAAAAATAAATCGGTCAACATAAAGGATTATTTGTTGCTATTAAGATTTCACGCTATTTCGCGGTTTAAAGAATATACTTAAGGTGAGTAACAATTCGTAGTAAGAGGTAATTTAGAGGATTCAAGTTGTTCAATAAAAGAACCATGTCATGAAGACGAAGCTTCTCTAGCCTAAACTCTATCCTAATATACTCAATTTAAACTCTAGCCTAAAAACCTAAACAAACTCTCAGATTATGCTAACAAGTGATTTTACTTCTCTAGATGTGTACATGCCTAACTAAATGAAGCGGTAGATATAGCAAGTGTGTCGGGGATGCGACTCGGGTGTAGTAGGTCTGGACCCCTAGCATGAAAGATCCTTCTCTGGTAGCAACACTAAACCTTAGTATCTCTCTAGCTTCCAGTCTATATAAAATGTAGTTAGCAGAGGTCAGTTTGTCTAGCATTCCTAGCGTAAAGGAATACTTTTGCATCGGCTCTCCTCGTTAGGTAATACCGAGGCGAAATCAGATCTCTTGGAAGTATGTTTCCTCACTATCTTAGTGGGACTAGTCTAAAATACTTTCACTATCTCGGTTTTTTTTGCGGGAAGACCCTTCTATAATTACATTTAACGGCCCTTTATGACTTGCCCGATCAGTGCCTCGGGTTGGTAGTTGCACTCCGGGGCATTACTACCACGGCTACTATCGACCCGAGCCCAAAGAAGGAAAAAATGGACTAAAGCGAGGAGTTCATTAGCCATACATAATTAAGGAGGATGGAGGTCAACCTCTTTCATGACCCATGGCCCTAGTGTGTCACTTGGTTAGAATTTGTAGAACAAAATAAGTAGGGCTAGTTTTTTTATAGGGAAAGAGACATGGGAGGGGGAGTTGGCTGTAATTGAGATACGTTTTTCGGATAGACGATATGGACTTTTTTGAGATAGTTAACCAAATTTTTAACCGTGAGAGGGTTGATGTTCAGCTCGAACAAAGTGAGAGAGAGGCCATTCAGAACTCACTGACTCCAGAACAGAGGGAGGGGGGGTTCAGAGGCGCTTCCGCAGGCCCCAGTGCCGACATAAATTGCCCACCTCGCTCTCGATCAAAAAGAGCACACGATACTTTGAAGGGACATTCACATTTTGATTCCTGAGCAACTTCACGAGAACATTGTGAAAGGGGGAAATGGAGGCTGTCTGTGCTCTTTTCAGAAATGACAGTAATATAGTCTAGTGCCACGAGGGTGATAATGTCTTACGATCTCCGCGGAGACGGAGACGGAAACCCTCCGTAGATAGATGGAGAATATAAAAGGGATCTTTATCTCCTAAAGCTACTCATTAGGGAATACCGTCCAAACTAGTCTGTTTGCCACTTTCTTTCACAGCAGAACCGTTATGCCCGTCTGGCATAGAAGTCTCTCTTGCGGGCGAAGGAGATGCATTTGTGGTACTTGTAGTATTGGACAATCTGACAATCTCTAAGGGAATAATATCTTTCTTATTTCTCTATTTCTTTCCCATGACGACTAAGAACAGGAAAATCAAAAATTTCACTTCGAATTTTGGGCCTCAACATCCTGCTGCTCATGGTGTTTCACGATCAGTATTGGAAATGAACGGAGAAGTGGTGGAACATGTAAAACTACATACTAGATTACTCCAGTGCGGCACGAAACCGCTGATGCGGAGTCGGCTCCTATGCCACTAGATATGCCCTGCATAGTCTCCCTCCCCCGGGACGGTGGAGGTTCCGTAGCACGTCATGAGCATCGCGCTAAGGGGCGGTTGAGCAACTTAAGCGAACCGTCTTACCTTATTCCAACATAGGGATAGAAGAGAGAAGGTTGTGAAGGTGGCCTCGTTATCCATACCTCCGGTTGGATGAATGGACAACCGATCGACCCCGATTTTCATGAGCATTGGCGGATTCTAGAGGGCCTGCGTAGAGAACTAGCCCATACCCCAGGGTGATCATCACCACCAACACCTCACATCTAGGCACAGTGTAATGTGTAACCCGCCTGCTGTTCCATTCAACTACATTTTTTCATTTAATCCATAGCTTAAAAGAATGAAGTAGTGAGGGACAATCTGCCCATACATCCAGTAGGGAGGATGGCACTACTAGCAAAAAACGTCGGGTGAAAACGTCGCAGGCACGAAACATGATAGGCCTGCGCCGGGGAAGCACACCTTAGGGAGGAAAGAGAGCCCGGACGGTGGAAGATCCAGGACAAGCCTGGTCATTTGAAGAAAATGGAAGGCTTATTCCTTATTAGAGATGGCCCTATGGAGTAAAGGGAAGTGGACGAATTCTTGGAAAAAGAGGGAGCGAGCCTATATAAAATAGAAAACGAAATAAATCAAATTCCACGAATAGATAGAGTCAACAGTATGGCAGAAAGCACTGCCTACCCAAGAATTAGCTTCCGAGGTGGAGCAGTCTCAATTTCACTACAGGATTTGTGAATGAATGCTGTACTAGGCCACCTTGAATAGCATGAGCCGCATGCAGGGAGACACGCACGTGTGGTTTTTAGGGGGATCTGGTCGAAAAACTGGCCTGCGCCCACCCGACTAAAGGGACTGAGAAATTAATTGAATACAAAACTTATCTTCAAGCTTTACCTTATTCTGATCGTTCATAAGACGGTCGCGGGGGTCAATGAATGATGTCCTCCATTTATTTTGGAGATGTTGACTCGCAGCGAGATAGAGATGACTAAGTGACATATGGAATATGGTGACGACAACAGAATGTTGTGGAAGGAGATAAAAGGTGGAGCCAACGACCCACTAGGACTAACCTATATACAACTACATCCCTGAGTGGCAGTCAAACGGGGGCGTAAATGCGAGATACCAGCGGAACGATCAACCGCACATAGGCTATGTTTCCTTCCCACCGCGTCCTTCCTTGTGTGTCAGAGATATCAAGCGAGTGCACCAAAAAAGAATAGGACTAGATTGATTTATTCTATGGTGAAGCATCCAAATCATAACTGCACACTCAAACGATCTTTGCCGAGAGATAAGAGCATTCGTTGGAACCGGTGAACTACACTTGCTTCTGGGTATATGTGTGAGAAAGAGGGCTCGTGGTACCTACTGTCCACCCTTCCTCCTCTGCTTTGAGAAACATGTGAACGGAGAGTGGGCAGAAGAGAAGGAGGTCCTCATATGGAGTCACAGACTTACTGGAGAAATGAGCGAGACTGGGGAATGGGTCAATAAACAACCCTGGGGACGAAAAAATAACAGACGAAACTTTACTTAGATAGGGATTTGATTGTGATGTTTTTTAGTGATTGGAAAGGAGGGCGCCTGGGTATGTTATAGAGAGGGAAGGCCGAAGCATCAAATGGAAGAGAGAGGCGGCTCGATAGGGAAGGAATGGGAAATCGTCAAGGATGACTTCTTTGTTGGCAGAACGAAGGGCTAAATAGTGAGAGTGATTCTCTGAGTCGGTATGGATTTCCAACGCCTTGGGAAACTAGTCGAGATCGATGACAACACCTTTTCACCCTTTTCCTTACAGGTAGGAAAATTTTCTCTTATAGCCTTCACCTCCTACCCGGAAATAGAGAACCAAGCCCCTTTCTGATTCATTCATTTATGCAAGAAGGGAGGATCCAGAGCATTGCCCCCTCCTATTTGAGGTTTTTTCTCGCCCCACAAGCACCCAACCTTCCTTTTCCTCTTCCTTCGGTTTGCTTCCACGAACGCACAACATAGGAGCCCTACTCATATTCCAAAGGAGCTACTTCTATTCAAGCGCAAGTCCCCCCCTTATATTCATAACTTTAAAAAGCAATAAACAAAGTACCAAAGTGGTTGTGGGAATGATAAACTTTGGTTACCGGCGAAGGCTTCCAAAGGCGACCAACTTTCCATACAAGTTGTTACATTACGCTGCCATTTTTCCTATATTATTGAATAGCATGACCTGCGGATAAGATAAATTAAGTGGGAGAGCCGTGTTATGGGTGACCTTATTGCACGATTCAGAGAGAACTTGTGTATGTGATCCAAGTGAACGTCTATGAAAAATCTGTCATAAAGTTTCATTCTTCGTTCCGTTATTGACCCTATCTATGTTTCTATGATGTCCCAAGAACACGCTAATTCTTCATCCGTATAGAGCCTTTTGAATTACGAGGTACCATTATGAGCTCAAGATATATGAGTGTTATTCTGTGAAATAACTCGAATTTCAAATCATTCACTTGCTTTAACTACTCATGCTATGGATGTAGGAGCATCAACTCCGTTAATATGGGATTTTGAGGAGAGGGAGAAATTTTTTGATCTCTTTGAAAGAGTCTCGGGAGCCGGGATGCATGCCAGTTTCATACGAACAGGTGGAGTGGCACAAGATCTTCCTCTTGGATTATGTATAGATGTTGATTCTTTCACCCAACAATTTGTTTCTTGTATCGACGAATTAGAAGATATTTCAACCGCCAACCGTATCTGGAAACAACGATTAGTGGATAGTTGTACTGTCACTGCAGAACAAGCAAAGGATTGGGGATTCATTGGTGTAATTTTAAGAGGTTCTGGGGTATGTTGGGATTTGTGAAAGCAGCACCTTACGATGTTCATGATCAATCGGATCTTAAAATACCAGTAGGTATCAGAGGAAATTGCTATGATCGTTACTGTGTTCATATCGAAGAGATGCGACAAAGTGTTCGGATCATTGTGCAATGTTTTAACAAATGCCTAGTGGCATGATCAAAGCCGATGACCGTAAGTTATGTCCTCCATCAAGATCTTGAATGAAACTATCCATGGAATTGTGCACCATGTAAAACGTATACTAATGCCATTCTTAACCGAGACTCAGGTTAAGCTTTATCTCGTAACCTTGTGGGTTTAGGAGTAAAGCATCCCGAGGTTAGCACATCTCGTTGAGTGTGGAGAAGCATTATCCTATTTTTTTCTTCTAAGTCATTTCTTTTTCCATCCTCCACCCCGGCATAGAGCTTCACTTCCGGTTCTTCAGAAGAATCAACTTATGTCTCCCTTCTTCATTGATTTGGGGGAAAACAAACTGTCTACCAGTTGGGAAGCTAGACATCAAGTAAATTGTTTGACGAGGATAACTAGGCTGACTCGCAGGAGTTGGCTTCTAGCACAACAGAGTGGTGCCTTATTGAAGACAAATTCGATGGGTAAGGTGCGGAGATACACTCTATATGCACAGAATTCTTTTAGTAACAAGGTAACAAGAAGAGGCTAAAGCCACAAAAAGGGGACAAGATTCATCGATTAGGTGGAAGGAAGGTTTTGACTCTTTGATCTGTCGGTTGACTCTGTCTTTTTAACATCCTTGATCTTGATTTGTTTCTAGGATAAAAGATGGATTGAAATAAGCAATCAAGTCCTTATTCTGTTCGGCTTACGGCTTCATTCCCGGAGTAAGGATAAAGAAGACACAGCGCTGGGGAATAGATCTGAGAGGGACTTCTCTGAGTAAAAAGATAAGTAAGGGTAAGAGTCATTCCAATTGAGTAGGTGAAGACTCTCTTTAGAGCGAGATCCTTTACCACGCCTAACTAAATGAAAGAAAGTAAGAGAGATGCGGCTAGCCTGTGATTGTACTTCCCTAGTTCAATCCGGAACTCCAGATGTGTAAGTAGCGGCCAAGTGACCCTATCCTTTTCAATGAGGTTATCCTTATCTCTCCCAAATTCTTAGTCTTATAAGATAGTTCACCATTCAAGTAAGTCACTTTACCCGGCGCTTACTGCCTTCTTTCTAGCCTAATTGGTAGTAGTCCCTTTTTAGTACTATTGATATCCAATTTTTCCCTCATATTTTCTCAAATAGTATATATATTTTAAAAATATCATTTGTCACCACTATTTAGTTCAAAAGCATTTTCTATAATTTTCCACAATTTTAGAGCTTCAAAATTGATTTTTTTTACATTTAAATTACTTGAATATCTATTAATTACTTGTTCAAATTATTTTGTAATGACTTAATTACCTAAAATTATTATTTGCACCCATAATACATGTTTAAAATATTTTTACTTCATTTTATATAATTACATTAGTATTTTAAAGTTATTTGCACAATATTGCAATAATAGCCTCTATTTTACAATTTTATTGCATTCGTCATTTTATTTAAGGTCAAAGTAGTATCTTATATTTTTATAATATTGTTTTATTTTAAAATATTAATTTTCATAAATGGAATTTTTATATTTTATTTAACTATTTTATTAAATTATTTTCTATTAATTACCTATTTTATATTTGGCCCAAAATTAAGACTAATTTCGGACCATTAAGGTCCAAATAAACCCCTGACCCAACAACCTCATCAGCCCAAACGACCCAATTCCCCAACCCAGTCCAAAAACCAACCCCATCATGTTTTAATCCCAGCAATTGATCAACGACTCACAACATTTCCTCCCACTCTCCTTACCTCCCCTCACCCAAGCTCTGATCTCCATTCTCTCTTCAACAGCCGCCCTCAAACACTCCTCCCTCCCCCCAGAAAACCCTAGTTTCCCTCTCGATCTTCTCTGAATCCGTCTCAATCATGGATTCCTTCCATGAATTTCTTGCCTTTTATGTATTTTTTCAGTATTACCTGCAAAACCATGGTATCACTTAGTACTTGCTTAAACATGGCAAGTACTATCTATCATAATTTGGCCGTTCAACTTCAATCGCTTAAATCTGGGTTATATCTCGTCCATGTGCATCATGGCCAGGCTATATGGGTCTGGTTAGCCAAGATCTCCAGCCAATTTCTGATTTCTGTCAATTAGAGTTTACATAATTTTTTCCTAATCCGATTTTTTATTGATTCTACTACTATATAAACCCTTCCCATTCCCTTTTAATTACGATTTTTACCACTGGATTTACTAAAACTCAAAGCTATTACTCTATTATTCTCTCATTCTCTACTTTGGCTCTTGACCAGCTGAAAGCCAAGTCCACCGGAATTTGATTTTTTAACTTTTCTTGGTTCGAGCATTGCCCAGTGTTCATTTGAAGACTTTGGGAACTCTGACGCACTAAGATCGGCGTTGAGAATACTGTGGAATTTGTTCTTCCTTGTTTGTCTATTTGTCAACTGATAACTAGTATGTTTCTTAGATTTGCAATTTCCTTTTTTTTTTGTGTTCATGATTTGCACCTCTGAAATTTTGTGACCTAGTATGTTTCCTAGACCATTTCTGAGTGCGACTTTGTTGGCATTGAACTTGTTTCATGATCTGAACTCTTTTACAATTGATTTTACCTAAAATTTCCAGTCCCGAAGTATGCGTCTATACATGCTTTAACTGAATAATTTTGACTCCATTAAGCTTGCTTAGACTAGTACGTTGGTAGCTAAATGTTTATCTTTACTGAATCTGCTTCCCTGTCTTATTTATTCTCCTAATCATCTATTATAAGTTTAATCTTAGTTTCTTCTTTAATTTCTTAATTTTTGCCTATGAGTAGCTAAACCTTTAGCTAGGATTGTGACCCAACCCTAGTATGGGTATCTAATGGGTGATTGCTTTACGGCTTATTTATGATTGGGTATATGATATGTAGCCTAGTTCTTGCTTGAATTTAAGTATTGATGGTTGTAAACATTGATTCATGCCTAATTGACTTAGTTTCTACTTGAGAAAGAGAGACTAAGTCTCGAAAAACTTGGCTAACAAGAAATTGGGGTGAACTCAAAGGGTTGAATCTAGAGATAGTAAGACCCGACTTGAGCATCTATCACGTGTTCCATGAAGTACCCATTTGGAATCGAGAAAGCCAAATTGGGCAAAATCACTCAAACTACCTAGAGGTATAGATGGGTTAATCGCGTGTGATTGCTATATTATATCCAGATAAACCAAACATGCCCTAAAGCTCTCAATCTGTTAGGTAACCAACTAGGCAGAAGTCATAGCCCTAGATCTTTCATAATCTGAAAAAAAACAAAACCAAAAACATTGTCTCTTAGCTTTACAATTTCAAGCATTAGCATAAAAATTAGAAGTAGAAAGAACAACTGAATATGTGGAAGTGCAATCTTGGGCACGTCATACACTAGACTAGGTATATACCTAATCCCACATAAAGCTCTATGTGGAATCGACCCCGACTCACGTTGGGTATTTATAATTGCATTGAGCGCCTCACAATCCCAAGTAGTGGTGTGAGTTTGGGCGACATCAATTATTAGCGTCGTTGCCAGGGAGCTCAAAACGGATTTAGCTATATATTAAGTTTTGTGTGTGGCTTGTCTTATTTTCCTTTCAGGTTACTATTTTTTTTTTTTGTGATTTGATTATAGGTACAAAAAATGGCTCTCAACAATGATCCTCTCGGAAATTTGCCATTGGGGGAGGAAGTGGACGATGAATAAGGTGATGAGATTCATCCCGAACCTCAAGCAAGTAGGCGAGACCGACCGCCTCATGACAATATTCCCGTCCCTCCCCCATCTCCACCAAGAGCGGTTTCACACCTGGTGTTGCCGAACGAAGGTTATGCAAGTGCCATAGTCCCACCCTTCATTAGGGCAGGCAACTTTCAAATCACCAATGTTATGCTTACATTGCTTGAGCAACTGGGATTCTTCACCGGGGCTCCGAGTCAAAATGCATACAAGCACCTCAAAGGGTTTGTGGATACTTGTTGGGGGAGAAAACAAACCAACATCTCCGAGGATGCGCTAAGGTTGAGGCTATTTCCCTTATCTCTACGGGGAAAGACATTGGTTGTGTTAGAAAGATTTCCCAACCATTCCATCCATACATGGAATGAGTTGGAGGAAAAATTCATTGCCAAGTTCTTTTCTCCCGGGCATATGGCTACACTTCGAGATAAGATTCTAGCGTTCAAGCAAGAATCCAATAAGCCTTTGCACGAGATTTGGGAGAGATAACGTACCATGGTTAAAGAATTCCTGAATAATGATATGAGTGAGGACATGATCCAACAAACCTTCTACAAGGGGATAAACACTACAAATCAATGTGTGGTCAACCAACTTGCCTGTGGTATTTTCATAACAACGCCATATATCGAAGCGTGTGAAATCTTGGTTGAAATGGCAGATACTTCATCGACATGGCAAAGTAGAGTCAATGATCCTCAAGGTGATCCAAATGTGATTCACATATACAAGGAATTAATGATCATAGGCAAGCAATTTCCGAGTTGACGACCACAATGAATCAATTAGCCAAAGCACAACTTCAACAAGTTCAAGGTCCTAATCAAGTGAATGCAATGGAAGGTGTGAATATGATGATGAATAAAATAAGGCAAAAAGGTCAACAAGTGCAAAACCGTGCGGAACGATTTGTGCAAAATGATAATGGGTTTGACCAAGGTGATTCGTACAATGAGCAAGAAGAAGTTCAATATGTTAACAACTTCCAAGGGCAAAGAAATAATTCTCAAGGACCGAATCAACAACAATGGCATTCTCAAGGAAACCAAGGAAATTGGAGTGGTGGTAACAAAAATCAAAGTAATTGGAACAATAACAATAATCAAGGCAATTGGAATACTCAAGGCAATCAAGAAAATTGGGGTGGCAACAACCAAGGATACTTTGGAGGCAATAACCAAGGGGGTTGGAACAATAATAACCAAGGGAATCGGGGGTCGGGCTTTCAAAGGCCCCTGATGTATCAACAACCAAGAAACCTACCTCCTTATCCATCCCATTGTTCTAGATCATCCAAAAATGAGATGGGACAGATTGAAAATATGTTCAAACAGATGATGGAGAAAACTGCCGACACTGATGCTCAACTAGCCTCTCACAACACTTCAATCCGAAATTTGGAGGTTCAATTAGGGAAAATATCGCAAGCTTTAAACACTCGTCATAAGGGGGAACTACCTAGTGATACGGTGGTGAACCCGAAAGGTGAGAACAACACGGGACATGCCATGTCCATAACCACACAGAGTAGAAAAGATGGGGAGGCAATAACCTCAAACCAAAGAAGAGTTGTGGATGATGATGTAGTGATTCAAGAAGATGAAATTCCAAGAAATGTGGTTCAAGATAATGAAGAAGTGAGAATTGATATTGATGAGAATGTGGAGGAGACACAATAAAAAGTGAACCCGTCTAGGGAACACGTGATTGAAATACTGGAACCGGTAGTGCCAAAGGCCAAGGCACCAATACCAAGGACTCCTACTACATACCCTCAAAGGATTGCGAAGAAAAATAGTGAGAACCAATTCAAGAAGTTTATTGACATGATGAAGAGCTTATCCATTAATGTTCCATTGGTTGAGGCGTTAGAAAAAATGCCCACTTATGCAAAGTTCATGAAGGATTTGGTAACAAAGAAAAGATCAATGAATTGTGGGACTATAAAGATGACACATCAAGTGAGTGCTATTGTGCACTCAATGGCTCTAAAATTGGAATATGCCGGCACTTTCACAATCCCTTGCACTATCGGAAGTGTCGAATTTTCCAAAGCTCTATGTGATCTAGGGGAGAGTATCAACTTGATGCTCTACTCTGTGTTCAAAAATTTGGGAATTGGGAAACCAAGACCCACATCTATGAGGTTGCAAATGGCGGATCGTACTATGAAGAGACCATTGGGTATTATTGATGATATGTTGGTTCACGTTGATAAGTTCATCCTTCCGGCTGACTTTGTGATTCTTGATTGCGAGGTGGACTATGAGGTGCCTATTATCTTGGGTAGACCTTTCCTTACTATGGGGAAGGATTTTGTTGATGTGGAAGCTGGTGAGATCACCTTCCGGGTGGACGATGAAAAGGTGGTTTTCCATGTGTGCAAATCTATGAGGCAACCGAATAGCAATGAAGTTTGTTCGTTTGTGGACATAGCGATCGAAGTGATTATTGATGATGCTAGTGCCGTTATGGATATTTATGATACCTTGGAAGTCGTATTTCTTAATCATGATGATGATGAGAAGGAATGTTATGTGGAATGTGTAAATGCGTTGCAAGGGACGGGTCGTACACTTATGAACACCGAAAATTATCCTTAGATCTGGAGAACCGGTAGACTCATCCAACAAAGCCCTCAATCGAGGAGCCTCCCACTTTGGAGTTAAAGCCATTGCCTCCACATCTCAGGTACGAGTTTCTTGGCCCATGTTCTACTTTACGTGTTATTCTTTCCTCTTGCTTGACTAACGTGCAGGCAAATTCTACTTTGGCGGTACTCCAAAAGAAGAACAAAGCTATAGGATGGACATTGGCGGAAATTCGGGGTATAAGCCCCGCCTTTTGCATGCACAAGATTATTTTGGAGGAGGATGCCAAAATCTCCATTGAACATAAGAGAATATTAAATGAAGCAATGCAAGAGGTGGTGAATAAGGAGATCATACAATGGTTGGATGTCGTGGTTTTCTACTCCATTTACGATAGCTCGTGGACCTCTCCAGTGCAATGTGTCCCAAAGAAAGCGGGCATGACTGTGGTAACAATGACAAGAACAAGTTGATCCCTAGAAGAATGGTCACCGAGTGGATAGTGTGCATGGAATATAGGAAGCTCAACAAAGTCACTCGGAAAGATCATTTCCCACTTCCATTTCTGATCAAATGCTTGATAGGCTGGCCGAACGTGCTTTCTATTATTTCCTCAATGGATATTCTGGCTACAATCAAATTCTTATTGCACCTAAGGACCAATATAACACTACTTTCACTTGTCCCGATGGTACTTTCGCATTCTCGTGGATGCCATTTGGGTTATGCAATGCATCAACGACTTTTTACCGGTGTATGATGGCCATATTCACCGACATGGTGGAGGATTTTATTGAGGTCTTCATGGATGACTTTTCTGTGGTAGGGAATTCTTTTTATGATTGATTGAACGACTTGTACAAGGTATTGGCAAGATGTGAGGAAACAAACTTGGTTTTGAATTGGGAGAAATGTCACTTCATGGTCGAGGAAGGAATATTCCTCGGTCACTATATTTCAAAGCATGGTATTGAAGTTGATAATGCCAAAATTGAGGTGATCTCCAAACTTCCACCCCTTACATCTGTGAAGGGTGTGAGGAACTTCTTGGGTCATGCGGGGTTCTATCGCCGATTCATCAAGGACTTTTCTAAGGTGGTAAACCCTTTGTATAAACTTTTGGAGAAGGATGCCAAGTTTTATTTCAACGAGGATTGTATGAAGGAATTCGAGTTTCTTAAGTTCAAGTTGACTACTTCTCCTATTATCACCGCACCGGATTGGAGCTTGCCTTTCGAGATCATATGTGATGCAAGTGATGTGGCGGTTGGAGCGGTGTTGGGGCAATATATCAACAAAATCTTCCATCCGGCTATTATGCTAGTAAGACCATGAATGATGCTCAATTCAACTACACAGTGACCAAAAAAGATCTCTTGCTATTGTCTTTGCTATGGAGAAGTTCCGCCCATACATGATGGGTACAAAGGTGATTGTACACACCGACCATGTGGCACTTTATTATTTGATGAGCAAGAAACATTCTAAAGAAAGATTAATGCGGTGGGTGATTCTTTTGCAAGATTTTGATCTAGAGATTCAATACTGCAAGGGTAGTGAAAACCAAGTGGCAGACCACTTGTCTCGTTCGGACGAGGAAGGGAGGCCACAAGATGACCTTTAGATAAATGATTCATTTCCCGACGATCAACTCCTAGCCATTTCAATGGTTGGAATGCCATGGTTTGAAGACTTATCCAATTATCTTGTGAGTGGTATTTACCGAATGAGTTCTCTTCAAACCAAAGGAAGAAGCTCAAATGGGATTGCCTTGACTATTATTGGGATGAGCCATATCTCTTCTAGATTTTTACCGGTGGTGTGATTCGACGATGTGTATAGGAGGAAGAAGAAGTGGAAATTGTTGAGTTTTTACACTCTTCACCATATGGTGGTCACATGGTGTAGCTAGAACGGCAACAAAAGTGTTGAGTTGTGAATTCTATTGGCCTACTCTTTACAAGGATGCTAGCAATCTCGTCAAGCATTGTGATGAATGTCAAAGGGCCGGTGGGATTTCTAAGAAAAATGAGATGCCCCTCACCACAATTTTGGAGATTGACATTTTTTATGTGTGGGGAAATGATTTCATGGGTCCATTCGTGAGCTCTTGTGGGATTACTTACATATTGGTAATTGTGGATTATGTGTCAAAGTGGGTTGAAGCCGTGGCTTTTCCCAAGAATGAAGCTTGAAGTGTGGTGGTATTTTTGAAAAGGAACATCTTCACAAGATTTGGTACTCCAAGGGCCATTATTATTGATGGGGAATCGCACTTTTTCAACAAAGCTTTTGATACCTTACACACAATGTATGGTGTCACTCACAAAGTGTCGACCCCCTATCATCCTCAAGAAAGCGGGCAAGTTGAAGTCTTCAACGGGGAGATCAAGAGTATTCTGTCAAAGACCATGAATGCCAACCGGACTGATTGGTCAAAGAAACTTGATGATTCTCTTTGGGATTATAGGATGGCTTACAAAATACCGATTAGTATGTCTCTGTATCGGTTAGTGTTCGGGAAAGCTTGTCACCTACTGGTGGAACTTGAGCACAAGGTTATGTGGAAGCTTAATCTTGAATGGGATGTCGCTGCCAACTTAAGGGTGGCACAATTAAATGATCTTGATGAATTCCGGTACCATGCATATTCATGTTCGTCCTTATACAAGGGCAAGATGAAGTACCTCCATGACAAGTACATCCAGAACAAGGAGTTCAAAGAAGGCGATCTTGTGCTATTGTTCAATTCTCGGTTATAGATGTTTTCTGGAAAGTTGAAGTCCAAGTGAAGTGGTCCATTTGAGGTTGTGCATGTGACACTCTTTGGTGCATTAGACTTGAAGAACAAAAATGATGAAGTGTTTAGAGTCAATGGTCACCGGGCGAAACATTATCTTGGCAAAGTTGATGATGGACACATTGTGGCGTTAATTCATTTCAAGCGATTGATTGTAACATGTGTCGTGTTGCGGCGTTAAATCAGGCACTTCTTGGGAGGCAACCCATGTTTCTTTTCAGCTTTTTCATTTTCTTTGTTTTAGATAGGTTTTGTATTGATCTAACTGGCTTTGAAGTTATTTGAAGGAATGAGTGTGCATTGTAGGTTCTGTGATTGAAAAATTGGCCAAGTGTTGAAAACTGATGTGGAACGCACACTTATTGTGCGGGCCTCACAATTATGATTGCAATTGTAGAGAAGATTCTGTGGCCGCACAATTCTTTGTGCGGCCACACAATTGGAAAACCAATAATGTGAACTCTCTGAAGTTTTGAGTTGCAGAGAATAGACCAATCTGCGGCCGTACTCACTTTTGTGCGGACCGCAGAATCTCAGCACACATCTAGGTAAAGAGTGCGGACCGCACACAAAATTGTGCGGCCGAAATCAACTCACTTTTTGACCGACTTGGTCAACCTATAAATAGGGCCTCTGAGCACTATTCACAACTTTACACACTCTGAGTTCTGGATCCCTAAGAAAACACTATGCATCACAAAATAGTTCACACGCCATAATCAATTCATCAAGTCTAGATTTTCACCTGCATTCCTTCATCACTGGTATGTTTAATCCATGTTAGATTTTAATCCATGTCAAATGTCTTCATATCTGCTCAAAATCATGTGGGTAGTTTCATGTATGTAGACCATTAATCATGCTTAATTTGCAAATACCATGTCTAAATTGTGCAAAAATGGCAAAAACCTAACTTCACTATCGTGTAATTTCAAACTGCGCGGCCGCACATAAAATTTTGGGGTCAACAGACCTTTAAATTAGGGAAAAAATATGCTTGAAAAATGCGGACCGCACTCAAAATTGTGCGGTCCACAGAAAAACGTGTGCGACCACACATTGGAACTTTAGAGAACCAATGTCTCGGCTTGGAATTGTGCGGCCGCACTCAAAATTGTGTGGTCTGCACTTCAGGATATGACGTCGTACTCAAAATTATGCGGTCCTCACTTCAGTGTGCATGACTACACTTAAAAATTATGCGGCCTGCACATGACAATCTGCGACCGCACTCAAAATTGTGCGGTCCGCACTGTCTCTTATGTAGACTGTTGTCCTGCAACTATACAGCAAATATTTAACATGTTTTGAACTCCAACTGACTTATGTGCCTTGTATTGCAGACAATGGTTTCACGAGGTAGAGGCAATACATCCAAAGGGAGAGGTGTGCCCTCTCGAGGCACAGGAAAGGGCACTCACCCACTAGGAGTGAAATCTAAAGCAATCGCCAAAAAGCCGACCACTGGGAGAGGTAGGGCCACAGAGCCCTCTGAATCTAGTTCATATGCCCCATCGAGGGAAGCCTACTAGGTTTAGTAAATGGAGGTACAACCTGAGGCCTAGTCCCAACCACCACAACCCACTGGGAGATATCAATTGCGTAACAAACCCTCCACTACAACAAGTTCTTCTAAGGGTTCCGATGCAGGTAGCCAGGGTTCAGAGCCCTCCTCTACACCTACTCCTCCAGCAACAACGGCAATAGATGATGATGATGATGATGTCCCGGATGATGGTATAGGAGGTGACACTCGAGTGGGAGGCCTAGAGAGGTCAAAGAAGAAGGAAGCATGGGAGGATCGGTTTGTGAGTTTGACGGCCTTCACAAGGTTCAAAGAGTGGTGGCCCCAGAGACCGCTCATACTTGAGGGACAGTTCTTAATTAAGGATTTGGATATTCACAATCCAAATATCCTTAGGCAGTTCCAGGAGCGAAAGGGGTGGATGTGGTTCACCCAAAGTGTCAAAGATGCAAATGAGCACTTGGTACGGGAGTTATATGCCAACGTGACTCACATCAAGAAGGGTTCCAAAATAACAAAGGTGATAAATTTGAAAGTCCCATTCGACCCCAGCACTATGAACACCTACCTAGGCTTTGAGGAGGTAGAGGCAGTCCAGTACCTGGAAAAACTTGCTATGGGTGATGCAGCTCGCTCGTGGCTAGCTGAGATGTTGGCTGCTCGAGGACCACCACTACCGTGGATCACATCAGGGGTATCTATCCTCCGGGCCACCCTAAATTTTGAAGCAAAAGGGTGGCAGACCTTTGTATGCAGCCGTATTGATCCAAGATTGAATGAGAACAATCTCCCACTTCCTCGAGCAGTTCTGGTGGCATCTATTATAGCCGGGAACCCAATCAATGTGGGTGTCATCATGTCGACCAACATGACATTAGCTATCTGAAAGGGTGAAATTCCTACCCTTATCCCAACACCCTCACATAATATTTCACCAATGCAAAGGTGGAGCCGAAGACATTTGATACAAAAGTAAGGGCCAAGAAGCCCTTCTCATGGTACCACCTGCAGGGTCCAGACAACCCAAAGTTCAATGGTAAGGACACTACCACCGTTGGTCAGTCTGACGAGCCATCGATGGTGGGTACAGAGTCTGCTACTGCTCTACTACTGAGCCAACTACAACTCCCACGCCTTCCACAGTAGCCGGTCCTTCCACCGGGACAGCTGACATGCCACCACCTTCATCTTCTAGACCATCAGCTTCAGTACCAATGTCAGCCTCATCCACTTATCCACTCACTACGCTGCGAGTCTTCCAGACTTTGGCGAGCCTCAACAACTAGATGAATACAGCCACTTCTAAGTTGGCTGACATATCTAGTATTGTTGCAGCACAGTCCTCTACTCCAGCAGCACCACAAGTCCCTCTATCAGTGGAGGAAACATTGAAGAAGATTCTGGAGAACCAGAAGACCAATAAGTACCCTCATTTTTTTGAATAGACATGTAATAGTTTCTATGAAGTTACTTCCTATAAAGCTTTGTATCATTTGTTCAATTAATGCAAAAGGTGTTGTTTTGAGTTGTATATGTTACTTATGAGGCCATGGTTGGTATTGATGTCAGTTTCTTTACGTTGTTGGCTTGTGCATATATTGTAAAATGTATTTTTGGGGCTCTTTGACAGGTGGATAGGTCTAGTTACAAAGGAAACTCTGGTGAAATTTTTGGTGAATCTAGCGAGTCAGTTAAACTCGGGGCTGCTAGTGTCAGGTATGAAAACCAAGCTGCATAGGTTGCTAATTATGAACCTTAAAATCCTTATTCAAGGATAAATGATCTTAAGTGGGGGAGGATTTAAGGTCCCGTAAAATTTTTACCTAAAACCCAGAATTTCGTGGTGCCAAGTTAGATTTGGTTAAAGGAAAATGTTTTGCAGAAGAGTGCGTTTCTACGGCCGCATAATAATCACTTTGCGGACCGCATATTAGTCGCAGAGTGAGGAAGTTAATTTGGCCAATTTTAAGGTCATTTTTTGGCCCATTATGCGGGTCGCATATCGGTCGCATAATCGTCCTTGGACTTTTACGAAGGGAGGTTCTGTGATGCAATATGCGACCCTAGAATAGGTATGCAGACCGCATACTGGTCGCAAACCTGGGCAAAAAATTCAAGCCCCTGAGGGCTACTTTTGCGATCATTTTCGGGCTACGCGTGTAGCCATTATGCGGTCGCATATGCGACCGTAGATCCGTGTCAGGGCTCCAAATTTCTAAAGTTTTAACCCGGTCCCATGTCGTTAAAACATATGCTATGCTTCATTTTGAACATATTTTCTTATGCTTTGGAGTGAGAGAAAGAAGTCCTAAAGTGAGAGAGTGATCTCCATCTATTTACTCCTTAATCATTGCATAAAACCTTGAATATTTTTCAAGTGAAGTTCACCAAGTCTTCTCCTTAAAGGTAAGAATCTATGCCCCAACTCATAATTTCAAATTTTCTACTAAAAGGGGTAATTAGCAACATAGTTCATGGGCTTGGGGCTTATTTGTTTTGCGTGCATGGGCGGTGAAGGAACTAGGATGAATGTGAGCTAAAAATAGGTAAAGGAAGGGGTATCGGTTGACTCTTCCAGAGGGTGAAGATGGGTTCGTGGTATATTGTGATGCTTCAAGGATCGATCTTGAGTATGTGTTGATGTAGCGTGGAAAGGTTAATCATATGCTTCAAAAAAACTTAAGAATCATAAAAAGAACTATCCCACACATGACCTAGAGTTGCGGCGGTGGTATTTGCATTAAAGATTTGGCGACATTATCGGTATGGGGTCCTTGTGGATGTATTCACGGACCACAAGAGCCTTAAGTATATTTTCAAATAGAAGGAATTGAACTTGAGGTAGAGAATGTGGCTTGAGTTGCTCAAGGATTATGACATCGACATTTTATATCATCCGGGGAAGGCTAAAGTTGCGGATGATGCTCTCAGTCAAAAATCTATGGGTAGTTTGGCTCACTTGAAGGCATGTCAAAGGAAGTTGGCCCGGGAGGTTCACCAGTTATCCAGTTTGGGAGTTCGTCTTGCGGACTCTAATGAAGGGGGAGTAATTGTGCAGAATATAGCGGAATCATCGCTTGTGGCGAAAGTCAAGGAGAAGCAATACAATGATCCAGTGTTGGTTCAGCTGAAGGAGGGGATTCATAAACATAAAACCACAGCCTTTTCTCTTGGCATGGATGACGGTGCATTACGGTACCAAGGGAGACTATGTGTTCCAGATGCAGGTGGTCTTCAGAAAAAAATCATGGAAGAATCTCATACTTCTAGATATTCTGTGCACCCAGGTTCTACGAAAATGTATGATGATGTCAAGGAAGTTTATTGGTGGAATGACATGAAGAGGGGTGTGGCGGACTTTGTGGTAAAATTTCCAAACTGTCAGCAACTGAAGGTCGGGCATCAAAGGCCCGGTAGGTTGGCTCAGAAGATAGAAATTCCAATATGGAAGTGGGAAATGATTAATATGGATTTTGTGGTAGGGTTACTGCGCACTCCGTGAAAGGTTGACTCAATTTGGGTGATCGTGGATTGACTCACGAAATCAGCACACTTCTTGCCAGTTAAATCCACCAACACAGCGAAACAATATGCTTTATAGTATATCAAGGTAATAGTCAGGCTCCATGGCACTCCAGTCTCCAACATTTCAGATAGAGAGGCTCAGTTCACGGCTAATATTTGGAGGAAATTTCAGCAAGGGTTGGGTACTCTGGTGAATCTCATCACGGCCTTCCATCCATAGACTGACGGGCAAACAGAGTGGACTATCAGAAATGTTGCATGCTTGTGTAGTTGACTTCAAGGGTAGCTGGGATGATCATTTTCCTCCCATAGAATTTGCTTATAACAACAACTTCTATGCCAGTATTTAGATGGCGCCATTCGAGGCATTATATGATAGGAGATGTAGATCGCCTATTGGGTGGTTCGAGGTTGGGGAAGCTTAATTGATAGGGACAGACCTTGTGCATCAGGCTATGGAGAAGGTTAAGATCATAAAGAAAGGTTGTAAACTGCTCAGAGTCGTCAGAAGTCCTATTCGGATGTTCGTCGCAGAGACATAGAATTCGAATAGGGTGATTGGGTGTTCTTGAAGCTTTCCCCCATAAGGGGTATTATGCGGTTTGGGAAGAAAGGGAAACTAAGTCTAAGGTATGTCGGGCCGTATAGGATGATTCAATGGATTGGTCGGGTGGTATACAAGCTTGAGTTACCACCCAAGATGTCATTAGTACACCCGGTGTTTCATGTGTCTTTGTTGAGAAGGGTAGTGGGAGATCCATTGGCTATTGTGCCAGTTGAGTCCATTGAGGTTAATGAAGAGTTGTCATATGAGGAGATTACAGTCGCCATTTTTTATAGGCAAGTCCAAAAGTTGAGAAACAAAGAAATCGCGCTCGTGAAAGTACTATGACGAAACCAGCAGGTTGAAGAAGCCACGTGGGAAGCCGAGGAAGAAATGAAAAGGAAGTACCCTCATGTTTTTGAATAGCCATGTAAGTCCGAGGTATGTCGGGTTGTACAGGATAATTCAATGGATTGGTCGGGTGGCATACAAGCTTGAGCTACCACCCGAGATGTCATTAGTGCACCTAGTGTTTCATATATCTATGTTGAGAAGGGTAGTGGGAGATCCATTGGCTACTGTTCCAGTTGAGGCCATTGAGATAATGAAGAGCTATCATATGAGGATATTCCAGTTTCCATTCTTGACAGGCAAGTCCGAAAGTTGAGAAACAAATAAATCGCCTCCGTGAAAGTACTATGGCGAAACCAGCAGGTTGAAGAAGCTATGTGGGAAGACGAGGAAGAAATGAAAAGGAAGTACCCTCATTTGTTTAAATAGCCATGTAATAGTTTCTAGGAAGTTACTTCCTATAAAGAGCTTTGTATCATTTGTTCAATTAATGCAAAGGTGTTCTTTTGAGTTGTATATGTTTCTCATGAGTCCATGGTTGGTATTGATGTGAGTTTCATTTCGTTGTTGGCTTGTGCATATATTGTAAGATTTATTTCTGGGGCTCTTTGACAGGTGGATAGGCCTAGTTACAAAAGAAACTCTGGCGAAATTTTTGGAGAATCTAGCGAGTCAGATAAACTCGGGGCTGCTAGTGTGTGGTATGAAAACAAAGATACATAGGTTGATAATTGTTAACAAGAAAATCCTCATTTGAGGATGAATGATCTTAAGTGGGGGAGGAAGTAAGGCCCCCGTAAAATATTTACCTAAAAACCTCGAATTTCGTGGTGCCAAGTTAGATTTAGTTAAAGAAATCTTTTTTGCAGAAGAGTTTATTTTTGCGGCCCATTATGCGGCTGTATAATCACTTTGCGGACCGCATATTGGTCGCAGAGTGAGGCAGTTAATTTGGCCAATTTTGAGGTCAGTTTTGCGGCCAACTATGCGACCGCATAACCGTTTTGCGGGCCGCATATTGATCGCATAATCGTCCTTGAAATTTTGCGAAGGGAGGTTCTATGGTGCATTATGCGACCTCATAACAGGTATGCGGACCGCATACTAGTCACGACCTGGGCAGAAAATTCAAGCCCCTGAGGGATACTTTTGTGGTCAGCCGGTTCTATGATATGAGTGGTCGTCAGAATGCAGAGGCCTCTCCAGATGTTGTCACAGGTACATTAACTATCCAATCTCATGATGTGTATGCTCTCATTGATCCTGTTTCCACCTTGTCCTATGTTACCCCTTATGTTGCTATGTAATTTGGGATAGAACCAGAACAGCTTCATGAGCCGTTCTCTATGTCTACTTTGGTTGGAGAGTCTATTATGGCCGTGAGGGTTTATAGAGATTGTGTTGTCACGGTGCGTGGTCGGGATACTATGACTGATCTTATTAAATTGGGGATGGTTGATTTTGACGTAATAATGGGGATGTATTCGCTTTATTCATGTTTTCCAAGCTCGATTGGTGAACTAGAATCTTGAGGCTTGAATTCCTAATGAGCCAGCTTTTGAATGGAACGGAAGTAATGTGGTGCCAAAAGGTAGGTTTAATTATTACCTTAAGGCCATGATGATGATCAAAAAGGGGTGTATTTATCATTTGGTCCGGGTTGCGGACACCGATGCTGAGGCACCTACCCTTGAGTCTGTTCCGGTTGTAAATGAATTCCTCAATGTATTTCCTGATGAGATATCTGGAATTCCACAAGGCAGGGAGATTGATTTTGGGATTGATGTTATGCCAGGCACGTAGCCTATATCCATTCCACCTTACATAATGGCACCGGCTGAATTAAAGGCGATAAAGGAACAACTAAAGGATTTTCTAGAGAAGGGTTTCATCCGACCGAGTGTGTCGCCTTGGGGCACACCAGTTCTCTTTTTCAGAAAGAAAGGTGGATCTCTACGGATGTATATCGATTATTGGCAGCTCAAAAAAGTCACAATTAAAAATAAGTACCCTCTACCAAGGATAGATGATATATTTGATCAGTTACAAGGTGATATGTACTTCTCCAAAATTGATTTGCGCTCAGGGTATCACCAACTAAAGATCAGGGAGCAGGATACTACAAAATAGCTTTTAAAACCCGGTACAGGCACTTTGAATTCCTGGTAATGTCTTTCGGGTTAACAAATGCCCCGGCAGCTTTTATAGATCTTATGAATCGAGTCTTCAAGCCGTTTCTTTACTCCTTTGTGATAGTATTCATTGACCATTTTTGTATATTCACGAATTCTAGAGGATCACGCCGATTACCTCATGGCAGTTCTGCAGACTCTTCATCAGCACCGGTTGTATGCGAAGTTCTCGAAATGTGAATTTTGGCTTGAATCTGTTACATTCCTAGGTCATGTCGTCTCCAGAGATGGAATTATGGTTGATCCTCACAATATCGCAGCGGTAAAGGATTGGCCTATACCTACCACTCCAACAGATATTCGCAGTTTCTTGGACTTAGCTGGGTATTATCGGAGGTTTGTGGAGGGTTTTCTACTCTTGACTCCCTGTTGACTAAATTGACGTAGAAAGCGGTTAAAATCCAATGGTATGATCCATGTTAAAAGAGCTTACAGGAGTTGAAATCAAGATTAACTACAACACTGGTGTTGACTCTTCCCGGGCGTGCAGATGGAGTCGTGGTATATTGTGATGATTCAAGGATCGGGCTTGGGTGTGTGTTGAGGAAATGTGGCAATGTTATAACTTATGGTTCAAGAGAACTTAAGAACCATGAAAAGAACTATCCCACACATGACCTAGATCTTGCGGTGGTGGTATTTGAATTAAAGATTTGGCGGCATTATCTTTATAGGGTCCATGTGAATGTATTCACGGACCACAAGAGCCTTCAGTATATTTTCAAACAGAAGGAATTGAACTTGGCCTGGGAAGTTCACCAGTTAGCCAGTTTGGAAGTTCGTCTTGGGGACTCTAATGAAGGGGGAGTAATTGTGCAGAATAGAGAGGAATCATCGCTTGTGAGGGAATTCAAGGAGAAGCAATACAATGATCCAGTGTTGGTTCAGCTGAAGGAGGGGATTCATAAACATAAAACCACAACTTTTTCTCTTGGCATGGATGGCGGTGCATTACGGTACCAAGGGCGATTATGTGTTCCAGACGTATATGGTCTTCAAGAAAGAATCATGGAAGAAGCTCATACTTCTAGATATTCCGTGCACCCAGGTTTTACGAAAATGTATCATGATGTCAAGGAAGTTTATTGGTGAAATGACATGAAGAGGGGTGTGGCGTATTTTGTGGCAAAATGTCCCAACTGTCAGCAAGTGAAGGTCGAGCATCAAATGCCCGGTGGGTTGCCTCGGAATATAGAAATTCCAATGTAGAAGTGGGAAATTAATATGGATTTTGTGGTAGGGTTACCGCGCACTTCGCGCAAGGTAGACTCATTTTTGGTGATCGTTGATCGACTAGCGAAATCAACACAATTCTTGCCAGTTAAATCCACTGACACAGCGGAACAGTATGCTTAGTTGTATATCAAGGAAATAGTCAGGCTCCATAGCACTCCGGTCTCCAGCATTTCAGATCGAGGGGCTCAGTTCACGGCTACTTTTTTGAGGAAATTTCAGCAAGGGTTGGGTACTCTGGTGAATCTCAGCACGGCCTTCCATCCACAGACCGAAAGGCAAGTAGAGCGGACTATTCAGACGCTTGAAGACATGTTGTGTGCTTGTGTTCTTGACTTCAAGGGTATCTAGGATGAGCATTTGCTGCTCATAGAATTTTCTTATAACAACTTCCATGCCTGTATTCAGATCGCGTCGTTCGAGGTATTGTATGGTAGGAGATGTAGATCACTGATTGGGTGGTTCAAGGTTGGGGAAGCTGAATTGATAGGGCCAGATCCTGTGCATCAGGCTACGGAGAAGGTTAAGATCATAAAAGACAGGTTAAAAAATGCTCAGAGTCGTCAGAAGTCCTATTCATATGATTGTCGCAGAGACATAGAATTCGAAGAGGGTGACTGGGTATTCTTGAAGGTTTCCCCCATAAGGGGTATTATGCAGTTTGGGAAGAAAGGGAAACTGATTCTAAGGTATGTCGGGCCGTATAGGATGATTCAATGGATTGGTCGGGTGGCATACAAGCTTGAGCTACCACCAAAGATGTCATTAGTACACCCGGTGTTTCATGTGTCTATGTTGAGAAGGGTAGTGGGAGATCCATTGGCTATTGTGCCAGTTGATTCCATTGAGGTTAATGAAAAGTTTTCATATGAGGAGATTCCAGTCGCCATTTTTTATAGGCAAGTCCAAAAGTTGAGAAACAAAGAAATCGCGCCCGTGAAAGTACTCTGGCGAAACCAGCAGGTTGAAGAAGCCACGTGGGAAGCCGAGGAAGAAATGAAAAGGAAGTACCCTCATTTTTTTTTGAATAGCCATGTAATAGTTTCTATGAAGTTATTTCCTATAAAGCTTTGTATCATTTTCTCAATTAAGGCAAATGTGTTCTTTTGAGTTGTATATGTTGCTTATGAGGCCATGGTTGGTATTGATGTGAGTTTTGTTAGGTTGTTGGCTTGAGCATATATTGTTAGATGTATTTCTGGGGATATCTGACAGGTGGATAGGACTAGTTACAAAGGAAACTCTGGCAAAATTTTGGTGAAACTAGCGAGTTAGTTAAACTCAGGGCTGCTAGTGTGTGGTATGAAAACCAAGCTGCATAGGTTGCTAATTGTGAACCTTAAAATCCTCATTCGAGGACGAATGATCTTAAGTGAGGGAGGATGTAAGGCCCCATAAAAGTTTTACCTAAAAACCAGGAATTTCGTGGTGCCACGTTTGATTTAATTAAAGGAAAATATTTTGCAGAAGAGTGACCGCATAATCACTCTGCGGACCGCATATTGGTCACAGAGTGAGGCAGTTAATTTGGCCAATTTTGAGGTCAATTTTGGGGCTAATTATGTGATTGTATACCTATTTCACGGGCCGTATATTGGTCACATAATCGTCCTTGAACTTTCGCGAAGGGAGGTTCTGCGGTGCATTATGCGACCACATAACAGGTGTGCAGACCGCATACTGGTCGCATACCTGGGCAAAAAATTCAAGCCCCTGAGGGATACTTTTGTGGTCATTTTGTGGGCCGCATAGCCATTATGCGGTCGCATATACGACCGTAGATCCGTGTCGGGGCTCCAAATTTCTAAAATTTTAACCCGGTACCATGTTGTTGAGACATATTCTATGCTTCATTTTGAACATATTTTCTAAGTCTTTAGAGTGAGAGAAACAAGTCCTAGAGTGAGAGAGTGATCTCCATCTACTTACTCCTTAATTCTTGCATAAAACCTTGAAGATTTGTCAAGTGAAGTTCACCAAGTCTTCTCCTTAAAGGTAAAAATCTATGCCCCAACTCATAATTTCGAAATTTCTACTAAAACAGGTAATTAGCAAGATAGTTCATGGGCTTGGGGTTTATTTGTTTTGTATGCATGGGTGGTGAAGGAACTAGGATGAATGTGAGCTAAAAATAGTAAAAGGTGGGGTATGGGTTGACTTAATCTTTCACAAAAGGTCTTAAAAACATAATGCACACCTAGTGCTTTATAATGTGCTCAAATGGGCTAGAGTATGGACCATCTTTCTAATTCTTGAATTAACTTGTGACATTCCTAAAATAGATTGAAGGTGCTAAGGGTTCTGAAATTTATTGTAGAATGTAAGGAAAGCTCTATTGAGGTATGCATGGCTAAAACCCCCTCTTCTTATAATTGAACCCTTAGTGATTCATGAAATTGGTGTAAGTCCCTAAGTTGATCATGCTAGAATTGTTTGCCCTGATGTGTGGTGTTGAAAGATTCATGTTCAATAGTTGACCTAAATGTTTATTATGTCATCATGCCCATTTGAGCATCTGTTCAAAAAGGGTGGTATATGTCTTGAGAGCGGTTAAGAATTCATGTCAAGAAATCGAATGATGGTGGCTATGCCAATTTGTATGAAAAGCCTATGTGTGCTTAATATTTTTCAAGCCTTCTTACTTATGTGTGCAAATGCATTACATGATAGATCTTATTGAGGTGATAATAATGTCGAATATGAAAAAGGGGCAAACTTGAAAATGTAAAATACGGCCAAGATCTAAGAACGATTTAATAAATAAATCCCCTCGTGCCAATGTATCGAAAGATGTGAAGAAATGTAAAGTGAGATGATTGATTGAATGGATGATGTCTCAAGTGAGATGGACTAGCCGATCCGGTTGCGATCGGACGCCATGCCACACACATGGTGGTAATTGTGCTGTAAATAATGATTGGAATTGAGGATATGATTGATGTCTCAAATGAGATAACCTAGTCGATCGGGTCGAGGTCGGACTCCGTGTAAGAAAATGGTGGTATTGTAAATTGTGGCACATGGCACTAACATTACCAACCTAATAAGGTGAAACATTGAACCCAGAACTTATGTGATCACCTATTTGATGTGCTAGTATTTGTTTGAAGCTTTTATTTTACAACATGATTGTCGCCCCTTTTGGTTTCATTGTTCCTTATATTAAGGTTGGTGTTTAGCTTTACATACTAGTACTATTAGACAGTGCTAACTTCCCTTTTGCCATCGACGCTACATCTTTGAATGGATGTAGGTGGTTCCATAGCAGACAGTGTCGATCGTAGATAGTGGTGAATCCTCTTCTCAGTGGTTTTGGTGAGCCCCCTTTTTCTTCTAGGGGTCATGTAGTACATCATTTGTTTATATGCTTACGCGTTTTAAGGTATAGACGGGGGCAGGTCGGCATTATCATAACTGTCGTTTGTATCCTTAGAGGATCCGTAGACATTTACGTGCGTTGTGTAGGGGTGTTGGAAGGGTCAGTGGATTATGTTGTATTTCTTTTGAACTCTTGTCCCACCAAATTGTAAAATGTATGTATTTTGGGAACTTAGAAATGATGTAATGAAAGTGAAGTAAAGCAAACTTGTAATGTTCTACATATATATATATATATATATATATATATATATATATATATATATATATANATAAACGAGTCAGGTAGAACATATCTAATAGGCTTGCTTGACTGGGTTCACTCGGTTGAGCGCAGCGGCGCTCCCCGAGGTTGGGGCGTGACATCGTCTTAGTTTGAGATTAATAAAGTCAATCGACAATAAAATCGGACATAGGCAAACATGAAAAATCTAATAAAGCACAATTTATCCAAAAAATTAATTCAAGCCAATTTTAGTCAATAAAAGCTACCGTACTAGAACCACGGGACTTCGGGAATGCATTATACCTTCTCCTCGGTCAACAAAACTCCTTATCTGGACTTTGTTTTTGCAGACCAATAATGAATGAGTCAAATATTCCTTCGACTAGGGATTCAAATAGAAGCTGACTTAGAACACTGAAATATCAATTCCAAGTGGCGACTCTATAAATAAAAATAATCCCTACTCAAACTTTGTCACTTTAATTGGAAAAACTCTTTAACCCACAATAATCCACAACATACATATCTTTTGGGGTAAAAAGGGGTGTGACATTAATGGTTGCAAACACTGATTCATGCCTATTTGACATAGTTATTAGTTGAGAAAGAGGAACCTAGTTTAGGAAAACTTAGCTAACAAGAAATTGAACAAGTTGAAGTTTTGATTAGTTTGAAAGGATTTGAACTAGAGATAGGGATTATCCCACTTGGACTCATATCAATTGTTTAGAAATGTACTCAATAGGTCTTGAGAAAGCTAATTTGGGCATAATCTCTTTATGGTCGAGAGGTATTAAGTGGGTACTTTAGAATTAAACACACATAGATTTACTCTAACCATTAGGTTTACACCTAGGTGAAGGTTACATCCCTAGGATTTTCCCTTACTCGATAAAAACACAAAAAAACATTTCATTCACTATTTGCTTACTAGTTAATTCAATCTCTTGGAAGTAAATTTAGATAACAATTTCCCCCTGTTGTTTGAAAGATAATCTAGTTATTTCAAATTCTCTTCTTAAATGTTTAACGTAGCACCAAAACTCCATATGGATTCGACCCCGACTTGCGTTGGGTTTTATAATTGCAACGACTATTTCATACTCATTAATTGGGTGTGAATTGGACATGATCAATTTTTGGCGCCGTTGTCGGGGAATTGTATGGTGTTATCTATATACTTGAGTTTGTTTCTTGAAATATATTCTTTTATTTTTGCAATTATAATTTGTTGAAGTGATTGTAGGTTCCAAATGGCGAACAACGAAATTGGAAACTTTCCACTGGGAGAGGTGGATGGCGAAGAGGAGCAACTTGATGAAACGCCTCAAGCTCCAAAACAAAACCGCCGAGGCCGTGGTCAACAAGAAAACGTGCCTCCACCTCCCCCGCCTCCACTACCACCACAACCACAAGCCGTGCAACATCGGATTTTTCCCAATGAAGGTTATGCAAGTGCCATAGTCCCCACTCGCATTAGAGAGGAAAACTTTCAAATTACCAATGTGATGCTCACTTTTCTCGGGCAACAAGGTTATTTCACCGAGGCACCGAGCCAAAATGCCTACAAGCATTTGAATGGTTTGTGGATACGTGTTGGGGGAGAAAACAAGAAAAAATTTTGGAAGATGATTTGCGGGTAAGGATTTTTCCCTTCTCACTAAGGGGTAAGACTTTTGATTTGTGGGAGCGCTTGCCTAATCTCTATCCATACTTGAGATGAATTGGCAGCGAAGTTTATGTCAAAGTTTTTCTCTCCTGGCCACATGGCTACTCCACGTGATGAAATATTGTCTTTCAAGCCAGAGCCCAATGAACCTTTGCATAAAAGTTGGGAGCGATATTGAACAATGGTGAAGGAGTGCGTGAATAATGATATGACCGACAACATGATCCAACAAACTTTCTACCGCGAAATTAATACTACGAATCAATGTGTGGTCAATCAATTGGTCGGGGGTAATTTTATAACAACACTTTATACAGAGGCATGCAAGATTCTTGATGAAATGGCGGATACTTTTTCGGCTCGGTAATCCCGAGATAATGTTCCCAAAGGTGATCCCAACATGATCCATCTTCATAAAGAGTTGCAAGACCATGGGAAAGATATTGCCAAATTGAGCACAACCATGACTCAACTTTCTTAGTCCCAACTTCATAAAACTCAAGGTCCTAGGCAATTTCATGCTATGGAGGGAGTGAATGTCTTGGTCAACAAGAAGAGGACTAAATGTCCACAATTTCAATCCCGAGTGGAGAATTATACACAAGATGATGGTATCTGTGACCAAGATGGCTCGCATAATGATCAAGAAGAAGAGGTACTATTTGTAAAGAATTACCAAGGGTAACCGAGCAATTTTCAAGGATCCAATCAAAATCAATGGCGTTCTCAAAATAGCCAAGGCAATTGGGGTTCTAACAAATAAGTGAATTGGCATAACAACAACAATAACCAAGAGAATTGGGGAGGAACCAATCAAGGTAATTGGGAAAATAATAAAAATCATGCAAGTCAAGGTTCGGGTTTTCAAAGGCTCCCAATGTACCAACAACCAAGCAACTCACCTCCTTATCCTTCCCATGGCTCAAGTTCTTCAAATAATTAAATGGGTCGTATTGAGAACATGTTCAAGAATATGATGGAGAAGAATGAGGATTTGGAAGCCCAACTTGCCTCACATACCATATCAATTTGTAATCTTGAAGTTAAAATGGGAAAACCTCTCAAGCGCTTAATACTTGTCCTACGGGTGCATTACCAAGTGACACGGTAGTGAACACAAAAGGTGGTTATAACAGGGGGAACGTCGTGGCAGTCATCAAAGAAGTGGAAGAGGCAGGAATGCACCCACCTCAAATGAAATGAGACTTGTGGATGATGACCAAGTGATCCAAGAGGAGGAAATCCCACGTAATAATGTTCAATTACGAGATGAAGTTCGGATTGATATTGATGATAGTGTGGAGGAGACCCAAGAAGAGGTGAACCCGACTAGATAACACATTATTGACATACCAAAATCGGTAGTGCAAAAGGCTAAGGCACCCTTTCCAAAACCTCCACCTCCTTACCCTCAAATTCCTGCTAAGAAAAATGGTGAAAATAAATTCAAGAAGTTTATTCAAATGATAAAATTCTCTCCATTAATGTTCCATTAGTAGAAGCTTTGGAACAAATGCCCGATTATGCCAAGTTTGTGAAAGATATTGTGACCAAGAAGAGGTCGATGAATTTTGAAACTATCAAGGTCACTCATCATACGAGTGCAATTGTTCATTCCATGGCTCCTAAGTTGGAGGATCCTGGTGCTTTCACGATTCCTTGTACTATTGGAAGTGTCGATTTCGTTAAAGCTCTCTGTGATCTTGGGGAGAGTATCAATTTGATGCCCTACTCGATGTTCAAAACTTTGGGTATTGGAAAACCAAGACCCACATCTATGAGGTTGAAAATGGCCGATCGTACCATGAAAAGGTCATTGGGAGTGATTGAGGACGTCTAGGTCTGAGTTGATAAGTTTATCCTTCGAGGAGACCTTGTGATTCTAGATTGTGAGGTTGACTATGAAGTGACTATCATTCTTGAGAGGCCTTTCCTTTCTACGGGTAAGGCTCATGGTGATGTGGAAGCCAGAGAACTCACTTTCCGGGTTGGTGATGAACAAGTGATATTCCATGTGTGCAAGTCTATGTGTCAACCAAAAAGCAATGAAGTGTGTTCTTTTGTGGACTTGGTGAACGATGTCATTATAGATGACACAAGTGCTACAATTAATGTTGGTGATATGTTGAAAGCCGTCTTGCTCAACTTTGATGATGATGTGATGGATGGTTTCATGGAATTCTTCAACTCTTTGCAAGAATAGGGTCGTACAACTATGCACCCCGGAAATTATCTTTGAATATTGAGAATAGGAAGTCTCCTCCTACAAAGCCTTCTACTGAAGAGCCACCTACTTTGGAGTTAAAACCATTTCCACCCAACCTCCTGTATGAATATTTTGGCCCTTGTTATACTTTACTTATTATTCTTTCCTCTTGTTTGACTAACATGCAGATTGACTCCACATTGGTGGTGTTACAAAAGAGGAAGAAAGCCATTGGGTGGACATTGGTGGACATTCAGGGTATAAGCCCCTGCATTTTGCATGCATAAAATCAAGTTGGAGGATGGTGTCAAATCGTCCATTGAACATCACAAAATATTCAGTGAAGCTATGAAAGAGGTGGTAAAAAGGAGATTATCAAGTGGTTGGATGTCGGGGTTGTCTACCCCGTTTCCGATAGTCCATGGACTTCTCCGATTCAATGTGTCCCAAAGATTGGGGGGCAAGACGGTTGTTATCAATGAGAATAATGAGTTGATTCCTACAAGAACGGTCACCGCTTGGAGAGTTTGTATGGATTATCATAAGCTCAACAAAGTCACAAGGAAGGATTTGTTTCCTCTTCCTTTCATGGATAAAATGCTTGATAGGTTGGTCGGCCATACTTTCTATTGTTCTCTTGATGGGTACTCGGCCTACAACCAAATTCTTATGCTCCAGAAGATTAAGAGAAAACCACTTTTACATGTTCATGTCGTACTTTTGGTACTCAATTGGGAGAAATGTCATTTCATGTTTGAGGAAGACATTGTCTTTGGCCATAAGATTTCAAAGAATGGTATTGAAGTGGACAAGGAGAAGACTGAAGTTATTTCTAAGATTCCACCCCCACCTCGGTGAAGGGTGTGCGGGGTTTCTTGGGCCATGATTCCAAGTTCCATTTCAATGATGATTGTATGAGAGCTTTTGAACATTTGAAGCTCAAGTTGACAACTACTTCTATCATTACATCTCCAAATTGGAGTTAGTTGTTCTATCTCATGTGTGATGCAAGTGATTTAGAGGTTGGGCTATTTTGGGCAATGTATCGACAAAGTTTTTCATTCTGTTTACTATGATAGTACCATGAATAGTGCCTAAGTTAATTATACCGTTACAGAGAAACAACTTCTTGCTATTGTGTTTGCTATTGAGAAAATTTTGCCCGTACTTGTTGGGTTCCAAAGTTATTGTTCACACGAATCATGTGGCATTTTGCTATCTTATGAGAAAAAAGGAACCTAAAGTTTGGTTGATGAGATGTGTGCTTTTGTGCAAGAGTTTGATATTGATATCCAAGACAAGAATGGAAGTGAAAATCAAGTGGCCGACCATTTATCTTGTTTGGAGGAGGAGGGGAGGCCTCATGATTGTCATGAAATCAATCTCTTTCCATGATGAGGAACTTTTGGCACTTTCAATGAAAGAGGTATCGTGGTTCGTGAATTTGGCCAATTTTCTTGTGAGTGGTATCTTCCGGATGAGTTCTCTTCAAACCAAAGAAAGAAGCTCAAAAGGGATTGTCAAGACTACTATTGGGATGAACCATACATTTTTCGGATTTGCACGAATGGAGTGATTCCGAGGTGTGTGCCGAAGGAAGAGCAAGGTCATATTCTTGGGGCTTGTCATTCTTCGCCATATGTTGGTCATCATGGTAGAGTGAGAACGGAGGCTAAAGTCCTAATTTGTGGTTTCTATTGGCCTTCTTTCTACAAAGATGAAAATGAGTTGGTGACAAGATGTGAAGAATGTCAAAGGGCCGGTGGAATTTCAAAGAAACATGAGATGCCCCTTACAACCATCTTGGAGATTGATATTTTTGATGTTTTGGGTATTGACTTTATGGGACATTTTGTGAGGTTTTATAGAAACACCTACATTTTGGTCGCGGTGGATTATGTGTCTAAATGGGTTGAGGTCGTTGCCTTACCCAATAATGAGGCTACAAATGTGGTGGCTTTCTTGAAGAGGAATATTTTACAAGATTTAGTACTCCGCGAGCAATCATAAGTGATGGAGGGTCACATGTTTGCAACAAGGCTTTGGACACTTTACTTTAAATGTATTGTGTTACTCACGAAGTAACAACTCCTATCACCCACAAGCCAGTGGTCAAGTGTAAGTCTCTAGTCGGGAGATAAAGAGTATTTTGTCCAAGACGGTGAATGCAAATTGGACAGATTGGCCAAAGAAGTTTGATGATGCTCTATGGGAATATAAAACTACTTACAATACACCTATCGGAATGTCCTCATACCGGTTGGTGTTTGGGAAAGTTTGTCATCTTCCGGTGGAACTAGAACACAAGGCAATGTGGGCCTTGAAGAAATTAAATCTTTATTGGGATGTAGCCGTTAACTTGCGGGTTTCAAACATTAATGAATTGGATGAGTTCCGCTACCATGCATATAAGAGTTTTCCCTTGTACAAAGAAAAGATGAAATACCTTCATGACAATTATATTTGGAACAAGGAGTTAAAGGCCGGTGGTCTAGTGTTATTATTCTACTCAAGGTTGAGAATGTTTTCCAGGAAGCTCAATTCAAAGTCGAGCGGTCCTTTTGAAATTGTTGGCATGACATCCTTTAGTGCCTTGTACTTGAAGAACAAGAACAATGAAATACTTCGAGTAAATGGCCACCGGGTGAAGCACTATTTGGGAAAAGTTGGAGAGAGCCACACTGTGGAAGTTCTTTACTTCACTTAAGGATGCTATAACATTGCATTATACCACGACATTAAATAAGGTGCTTCTTGAGAGGCAACCCAAGGTATTTTCCTTTTTCTCTTGTAGTTTGATGTCATTTGGTATTTTTAACTTGATTTAAAGTGCGCTACAGAGGTTAGTGTTAGATGTAAAATGGTAGTTGAGGCTGTGTCATCTAGGGCAAAGGTTTGGACCTCACTTTACTTAGTGCGGTCGCAAAAAAGAAATGTTGACCGCAGTTTTTGTGCGGACACGGATTTCATCTCAAACCACTCTTGCAAGAATCAATCTTAGGTGCTAAATTGGAGGTCCTCTGAAATTTTCTCCCAATAGTGCAGGGTAATTTTGCGGACTATCACAAATTATGTGGTTGAAAAAGGATACTATTAGAGAAGTAGTTGAACTAAAGTGTCAGAAGTGCGGTCGTACCAGAAAAAGTGCGGACTGCATAACTATGTACTCCACGGCTGGCCAGGTAACAGAGTACGGACAACACTTGAAATTATGCGGCCACAATCACCTCTTTAACCCTCACTCCATGTTAAGTATAAATAGAACAGTGACCCCTCCTTTTACACTTTCACCACCCTCACTATTTTACTGTTCATGTGTGAAGGTGCATGTGTCTTGCACTTTGGATCAACAAACGACCACTAACTTGGATCTTAACACACTAGCACTATCTATTATGCATCACTTGAATCTTGTTAATTTTATTTTTGAATATAATTTGACTTTTTAAGTCTCCAATGGTCAAGTGTAAGTCTCCAGTCGGGAGATAAAGAGTATTTTGTCCAAGACGGTGAATGCAAATTGGACAGATTGGCCAAAGAAGTTTGATGATGCTCTATGGGCATATAAAACGACTTACAACACACCTATCGGAATTTCCTCATACTGATTGGTGTTTGGGAAAGTTTGTCATCTTCCGGTGGAACTAGAACACAAGGCAATGTGGGCCTTGAAGAAATTAAATCTTTATTGGGATGAAGCCGTTAACTTGCGGGTTTCACACATTAATGAATTGGATGAGTTCCGGTACCATGCATATAAGAGTTTGCCCTTGTACAAAGAAAAGATGAAATACCTTCATGACAAGTATATTTGGAACAAGGAGTTAAAGGCCGGTGGTCTAGTGTTATTATTCTACTCAAGGTTGAGAATGTTTTCCAGGAAGCTCAATTCAAAGTCGAGCGGTCCTTTTGAAATTGTTGGCATGACATCCTTTAGTGCCTTGTACTTGAAGAACAAGAACAATGAAATACTTCGAGTAAATGGCCACCGGGTGAAGCACTATTTGGAAAAAGTTGGAGAGAGCCACACTATGGCAGTTCTTTACTTCACTTGAGGAAGCTATAACATTGCATTATGCCACGACATTAAATAAGGTGCTACTTGAGAGGCAACCCAAGGTATTTTCCTTTTTCTCTTGTAGTTTGATGTCATTATGTGTTTTTAACGTGATTTAAAGTGCGCTACAGAGGTTAGTGTTAGATGTGAAATGGTAGTTGAGGCTGTGTCATCTAGGGAAAAATTTTGGACCTCACTTTACTTAGTGCGGTCGCAAAAAAGAAATGTTGACCGCAGTTTTTGTGCGGACACGGATTTCATCTCAAACCACTCTTGCAAGAATCAATATTAGGTGCTAAATTGGAGGTCCTCTGAAATTTTCTCCCAATAGTGCAGAGTAATTTTGCGGACTATCACAAATTATGTGGTTGAAAAAGGATACTATTAGAGAAGTAGTTGAACTAAAGTGTCAGAAGTGTGGTCGTACCTGAAAAAGTGCGGACTGCACAACTATGTACTCCACGGCTGGCCAGGTAACAGAGTACGGACAACACTTGAAATTATGCGGCCACAATCACCTCTTTAACCCTCACTCCATGTTAAGTATAAATAGAACAGTGACCCCTCCTTTTACACTTTCACCACCCTCACTATTTTACTGTTCATGTGTGAAGGTGCATGTGTCTTGCACTTTGGATCAACAAACGACCACTAACTTAGATCTTAGCACACTAGAACTATCTAGTATGCATCACTTGAATCTTGTTAATTTTATTTTTGAATATAATTTGACTTTTTAAGTCTCTAGTGGTCAAGTGTAAGTCTCCAGTCGGGAGATAAAGAGTATTTTGTCCAAGACGATGAATGCAAATTGGACAGATTGGCCAAAGAAGTTTGATGATGCTCTATGCGAATATAAAACGACTTACAATACACCTATCGGAATGTCCTCATATCGGTTGGTGTTTGGGAAAGTTTGTCATCTTCCGGTGGAACTAGAACACAAGGCAATGTGGGCCTTGAAGAAATTAAATATTTATTGGGATGTAGCCGTTAACTTGCGGGTTTCACACATTAATGAATTGGATGAGTTCTAGTATCATGCATATAAGAGTTTGCCCTTGTACAAAGAAAAGATGAAATACCTTCATGACAATTATATTTGGAACAAGGAGTTAAAGGACGGTGGTCTAGTGTTATTATTCTACCCAAGGTTGAGAATGTTTTCCAGGAAGCTCAATTCAAAGTCGAGCGGTCCTTTTGAAATTGTTGGCATGACATCCTTTAGTGCCTTGTACTTGAAGAACAAGAACAATGAAATACTTCGAGTAAATGGGCACCGGGTGAAGCACTATTTGGGAAAAGTTGGAGAGAGCCACACTGTGGCAGTTCTTTACTTCACTTGAGGAAGCTATAACATTGCATTATGCCATGACATTAAATAAGGTGCTTCTTGAGAGGCAACCCAAGGTATTTTCCTTTTTCTCTTGTAGTTTGATGTCATTTGGTGTTTTTAACTTGATTTAAAGTGCGCTACAGAGGTTAGTGTTAGATGTGAAATGGTAGTTGAGGTTGTGTCATCTAGGGCAAAATTTTGGACCTCACTTTACTTAGTGCGGTCGCAAAAAAGAAATGTTGACCGCAGTTTTTG
>ML334673.1:0-39380 GCA_005239505.1 Nicotiana paniculata
TAAAAGAAGAGAAGAGAAGAAAAACTCAGTAGAATCCTCTGTCGAATCCCCAATCGAAATTCTTGCATAAGCCCTTAATGTGATGTTTATGGGTCTATTTATATGCTTAGAATGAACCTAAACATCTCAAAGACTTCTATTCTAACTTGGAAACACTTAAAACCCGTCAAAACTCGGTTTCTCGCTGTCCCGGGGCCCAGGCGTTTCAGCTCTAAAGCCTGGGTAAAGCCAGGCTGGGCCAGGCGTTACAGCCCTAAGGCCTGGGTAACGCCTGGACCCCCNAAGCCAAGTAAATTTCTCCCATGACATCCTTCTGCGAACAATCAAAAGCCCCTACCCTCACATGACTTTCCTTAACATCCCTTAGGTGGATACCCAACTCTCGCAAAGAAGAGAGCGGGTAGATGTTAAATCTCGATCCTCCATCAACCAATGGAGAGGGCATATTTGCTTTGACTATTTTTCTATTAATTGCATCCATCACTTCACTGGTGGTATTTTTTGACACACATACCCACTTAGTACTCTCATCAGGGAATCCTTATGACTATCGAAACAAATCAGTATGTCAATGATTGATATTTGCACCCTAGTTTTCTTCAATTTTTCCTTCAGGGAGTATTCTTTAGTCGACATTCTCTTCAAAAATTCCGCCGCCTTGGGCTCTACTATATTTCTTCTTTGAATTTGCTCTCTTCCTAAATTCCCTCGATTTTCATCCTTAGGAGCATAAACAACTCCCTGACCTAGTCATATCGTGGGTTATCGCAGAACCTGTCATCTTGGATTTCCCTTTTTGTTGATATGTTCATGGGACAATTTTTTATTCCCGACCCTCTTCGACCCTGTAGCATTGAAAGGTTGTCTCTTATAAGTTTGAACTATAACCATAAGTATCCATTGTATTGTGATCATCATATTCCTTTGAGGTTAGATCCTTGCGGCCTCTGCATTTCCTATTGTGACAATGGTTCCTTCATATGAAGTTATCATGTTGATCCCCTGATTCCCATGTTTCTGCAGCGGACTGCAATTAACATTAGGTAGACCCGGAGTGCACTGAATGGCTCCACTTTTGATCAAGTATTAATTTAATTTTCAGCTTAAAACAATTTTCAATATCATGCGTAGACACATTGGAATAATACACAAACCTTTTGGTTGTATCAACATACTACGAGGGATACTTAGGAACCCTTCCTTCCACTGGATGTATCAATCTTACGCTCCTTAAACATTCAAACAATTGAGCCAGAGGCTCAGCAATTGGGATATAATTTTTAGGGCTCCTCTTGTCATAATTTTGACGAGGGCGTGGTATAAGTTGATTAGTTTTAGCGACTGATGGTTTGGACACGAGTATATGGGCATTGTGGATTCGGGTTGTTATGGGATCGAGGAGGGTTATATTGAGGTTGAGGGTGGTAATATGGCTATGTGTTGTAGACTGGCGCATAATGCCAATAGTTTCAACATAACTTTCAAAAGTTTAGTGTAAAAATGGTGAAAATCCTAAAAAGTCCCCTCGGGCAAAACCTATTTCATAAGTCCAGAGTGAAAGTGGTAAAATCATAAGTAGCCCCTCGGGCATTCCTCACAGTCACTCATAATCAGCCCCTCGGGCGTACCTCACAATCACTCATAATCAGCCCCTCGGGTATACCTTACAGTCACCCATGCCTCCCAATCACTCATCAGTCGGCACTCGCATTCGGTGCGCTCACTGGGGGGTGTGTACAGACTCCAGAGGCGCTCCTTCAGCCCAAGCGCTAATATCAAGCAACCTCGTGGCGTATCATATCCTCACAAATCAGGCCCTCGACCTCACTCAGTCAGAACCTCTCAAAACACCCTCGGGCGTATCAATAAAATGGGGTAATCGGCCTAAAACAGAATTTTTAAATCTCAAAGTAGTGTAAAAAATAGTAAGCACAATGTGACTAAGTGAAATCATCAATAAACAGTGAGGAAAATAGCAGTAAAAAGACCTCAAGGGGTCTAAACAAGTAGGCACGAGGCCCTAAACATTGCTTATAGCCCAAATATTGCAATAATCTTTAGAACACAATTTAACATATGGTTTAGAGTAAAATACGCAACTCAATAGTCCGTGGAGAGGACCAAATCCAATCAAAAAATCAGTGCGCGCCACATACTCGTCATCCGACTTGTGCGCCCTTCTAAAAGCAGTGAGAAATATGAAGTCTGGGGATTCATACCCTCAGGACAAGATTTATAACAATTACTTACCTCTACCGGGCCACAATACTAGTCCGCGATGCTCTTGCCCCTCAAATTTGCTCCCGATTGTTCCGAATCTAACCAAAACCAATTTAACATCATTAATATATACTAAAGCAACTCAACCCAATCGAAAACTATCACGTTATACAAAAATCTCAAAATTCGGCAAAACCCGAGCACCGGGACCACGCCTCAGAATCCGAAAAGAATTACGTTACACGAACCCTTATCTTCCCACGAGTCCGTACATAACAAGAGCATCAAAATCGGACCACAATTGCCCACTAAAATTGCCAAAAGAAATTCCCAAATCTTTCCTCCCATTTTCCAAACTTTTTCTTACTTTAATCCGAACAAAATAACATAGAAACAACTTTAATAATCCGGGAACTTACCTCCACTGAAGACCCACGAATTCTCTCTTCAAATTGTCCTCAAATGAGCTCAAACCGCATGCAACAATGATTAATGACTAAAATTTCACGGAGGCCTTCTTTTTATACTGTTCTGCACAGAAAATCCGCACCTGTGGACCTTTCATCGCACCTGCAGCCCGCACCTGCGGTCCCAGGTGCGCACCTGCGAAAACCCACTAATGGACCAAATTCTCGCACCTACGACCCCTTCTCCGCACCTGCGGCTTTGCAGGTGCGGCCATACCTTCGCATCTGTAGACATCTCCTGCCTAGACTCCCTTCGCACATGCGCATGGACTTTCGCACCTGCGGCTACCCATCCGCAGGTGCGGCCAACACCTGAAACTTACACCAGCAGTCATTTGCTGCAATTTCCCAAGTTCAAAACTCTGCCAACCATCTGTAATCAATCCCGAGCCCCTCGGGGCCCCTACCAAACATACCAACACACCCCATATCATTATTCAAACCTAGTCGTGCCTTTGAAACACAAAAAACAACACGAAAACACAAAAAATACATCAAATTCAACCTTATGAACTTTGAAACTTCAAAATTTCACCAACGACGCCGAAACCAACCGAAACACCTCCGATTGACCTGAAATTTTGCACACATATCCAAAATTACATTACATACTTGTTTCAACTTCTGGAATCTTATTCCGACCCTGGTAGCCTATTTTTCACTGCCGACCTGAGTTCGTCAAAAACTAACTTTTGCCAATTCAAACCTAATTCTACACTGGACATGAAAACTTTATTCTGAACACACTCGTAAGTCCCAAATCACCTAACGAAGCTATTTGAGCCATAAATTCCGCATTCCGATGTCGTTCACCAATAGGTCAACTCTCAGTTGACTTTCTCAACTATTAGGTTACCTTGAGAGACTAAATGCCTCAATTCTCACCATGACCACTCTGAACCGACGAACCAACACACATAAATGAAACTGAACAACATAAAATGAAGCAAAAACGGGGGAAACGAGGCTAAACTCTCAGAACAACCGGTCAGGTCGTTACATCCTCCCACACTTAAACATACGTTCGTCCTTGAACGTGCCAAGAGTTGTTCTCCAACACCATCAAATATTACATAGCTTACCATGCTTATACCCGGGGGTCGGGGGTGATCCCACGTCACCCTGTCTCATATAGGTCAAATAGCACAATACCGTTGAAATTTCAAAATCCAATCCTGGCCCACAAACCTTAGAACCAAATTCCCACTTTTGAAATAATATACAAGATAAAAATTCCATAACTATAAACTGAACGAGTCTGAACATGCTGACTTAAGCCATATACACACCCTAGATGAAATAACATAATACACCGCGTGACTCAAACACTCATAGCGATAACTCTTAGCCACAATAACTGCTCACAACAACCCAATACCGGTACATAACCTTTTATCAAGAAATGCCTCACTCTAACATTTCCATATACTTTCTATGATGAAAGAAGCACGTACAACTAACAACCATTCATCCGATCAGTCAAACATGAAGCTCCCCCTTCCCAAACAGGAATTATAGCAGATTCCTAAGCCGACTCCCGATATTTATCCTTCCAACTATGCTGTAGAAAATTCTGTAAATGTTCATTCTAGGCCCAATGACCTCTTCTTATCCACCACGACCACCCTGATAATATGACACATCGATACAATTCGAAGCCAAAACATGTGCAACTTGTGCACCTAATAGCAACATCCCAATGAAATCAAACTATTTAAAAGATCCACACGAGAAGACTATCCTGCCATTAACAATTACCATCACCTTGTTATGCTAATAGCCTGGCACACACCGTAAAAATCAAAACACACGAATCCAATACCAAAGGTCATACCCCTATATAACTCTGCTACACTGCGCGATCTCGTCGAAATGCTGGTCCACTTGAAATACTTCAAGACACCTTGCCCAAAATCAATAACCATTCAAAATTCGCCATCAAGTACTCAATGTGCATTGCCATAACCACGAGCGAAACCAGAAGATACCGTGCCACCCAAAAAAGAAGGTATATAACCAACACGTCTCACTCCCGCAACACCCAATTACTTACCTTACTCAAATCTAGCTATAAAGCACAATTAGAACTGCACCATATGTGCATATAACCATTAATCACCACTTCTCAAAACAATGAAGGGTAACTCATAGTTCACTCCAAAGCATGAATAAGCTCAATCACAATGGAATGGTACATTCCTCAATAATAGAAATTCGGAGCCAATAATTCTGACCCGGTGCAGAACACACACCCTTATTAGCCTACCAGCAACCCTAAATTAACTCTGATCACCCACAACAGATAGGTAACTTACCGAAAAGTTTAAAATGACGGAATCATGGTACATACATACATCTGACTAGCTCAGGTAGCATCTTCAAGGTTCACTACCATAAAATAACCTGTTTATGAGAACTCTCAGTCTCGAAGTCCATTAAGCGTACGAATTACCATTTCTGATCCCAACTCCACCGCTCGAATACATAACACATCCCAAATACTCACTCATTGCACGAGTGATACCCATATAATTCTTCCGTTTAACAAGCAACCTTGAATATCAACAGTCGATCAAACATTAGGGCGCCGCGATACCAATGAAGTACCCTTAACATAAACACATTGCTCCTTCTCAAATGTATACCCTAATCAAGTCGCACCGATTAGTGATATCATCTACCTAGTCATCCGAACAGCCCATGATGCCTAATAATTTATGACCTTCCTTCCAGAACCGAACCGTGACCTCACATATGCAAATCTCAACTCTACCCAACATACCGCATACGCCATGCCAACCTAGGAAAAAAATACGGGAACTCTATGGTCCCTTCTGAGCCACAAGCAACTACGTACCCAACTAGCCAAGAACTTCCATTTGATCCCATTTAGAAGCAAAATCACTACACGTCACCCGCACCTCATGCCAAAAGAAAATATGCACCATTAACCGCGGTAGAAACCATCAGGAAATATCTGAAATCCCATTTGCGCAACACCAAACCATCAGGACTGAATTCTTCTAACTCAACCAAGCTACGCTTCCACTAAAAATAAAACAGCATTGCTAAGAAACACCCGGAAAAAAAACTTGTCACTTTATGAACACCCAAAGAACTAATCGTATCACTTACCATGACGATCCGACCTACTACCAAGTTGCCCTATTTACCCAAGTTTCTTATGACTTACCTTGAAATTGATACTTCTCCCTATCGTAATATCACAAATTTTCACCCACACTTACCACATGCGACCAAGCACAAAACCATACCGTCGAAGGCTAATAAGCCGCCGAATACTCTCTCAAACATCCCCAAAAGTAACACATTCAAAATACATACCCTGAAGAGACTTCCTGTGAATCAAAAGCCATTACCTTCACCTTCCTAGTACTGATATGTAGAATCCGTGATGATGTACAAATATCACAAGTCTTGACACCCTCCAACATAAATCTTAATCACACTGACCAATTTAGGCAGAATCGACCTGACCCGTTTGCACATTAACATACTAGGAAAGTAATCCACTTACTTGAAGCCACAAGAAAATTAATACACTGCACACACTACACCTTTTATAATTTCAACTAGATCATTCAATAGAACCCATTTACTTAACAGAGTACATTACAACTTATATCGAAGAGATTTCCATTATTCGTGACATTCCCAAACCCCATGCCTACAGGTCACAACTGATTTACCAGTATACCTCGAACTGAAACCCATACCACACAAAATCCTGCAATCAACTCATCATTATCAGACTCCACCACTTGGCTCGAATCCAACGATCGAGACAACCAATAATTCCCAATGACCATAATAACACTATCCGTCTAATAGCTCAAGTCATCTGCAAATCTCGCATTACAAAATATATCATTTACTGGTAGAAGAGAACTTATTAAAGAACTACATAGGGATCACACACCCTAGGACAATCCGCAGGAGATACCCCTGCTCGTTTAGCCCCAACTGATATCTCTCTATACACTTCTGAAGACCATAACTATCATGTAATCATTACACCTTTCTTTATTTGAACAAAAATATCGCCTACCCTCGAGGCATCACAATACGCGGTAAAAACCTGAAGTTCATGGCATAATTAGCACTGGAGCGGTGGTCACTAAAATCTCGAGCTTCTGCAATCTTTACCCACACATGTCTGACCATATGGGTACCCTTGCTGGAGACCACGTGTCCCAAGAATGCTACGATCTTAGCCAAAATTCACACTCGAATAATTTTTCATAGAGCCTTTCCTCCCTGAATTCCTATAATACCATCCTCAATTACTGAATATGCTACTCCTTGCTACGCGAATATGCCAGGACGCCATCAATGTTTACAATAACAAGGAGTGCTAATACAGCTGGAATACACTGTTAATCAAATACATGAATGCTACTGAGGTAATGATCAACCCAAAAGACATCACCAGGAACTCATAACCCAACAGAAAAATCTACTTCACTCCACAACTACACAACATGAGAGGTATTCCAATATACTCAAGGCCATATACCAAATCGAGTCAGAAATCAAATACTCAATAAATCTTGCCAAATTTCTAGCCAACCCTTTTGCCACAAATCATAGTTTGAACACATCTAACCATCAAATCACACTCACCACGTATCCATCTAGTCACAAAGTCCCGTTAATAATGACATCAACGGACATATAAGTCTCCAAATACATGTGCCCACACAACGAAAATCTCTGCACTCAAGCCACATAATGAATCTGGCCTCAAGTCCTCTAGATTGGCCCATTACCAACAGACCAAAATCACATCTCATCCATGGAAGTCACAAGTCGTCGATGCACAACTGATACCAAGAGCTCTCGTGCGCGTACAAATACATGGAAGGAATTGAAGAGTTACGCTCTTGGATGAATTAAATGGGTTCGCACGACAATAATTCAAAAATGTGAGATTTTTCCTACGGGTTCCGCAGCCTGTCGAATATAAGTACAGATGTCTCCATAACGATCCGCAAAACTCTACTAAACCTGCTCATGACTGGTGAGTCCTATGTAACCCAGCGCTCTGATACCAACTTGTCACGACCCCAAATCTAAGCCATTCGTGATGGCGCCTATCGTGGAACTAGGCCAGCCAAAACTACACTCAAATCATAATAAGCTCCCGTTTACATATTTACTATACTGATAACCCGTAACGGTTTCCTTTAAACATTTATAAGACAGTTAAAACTATACTGAATATGAAATACAACCCCCGAGATCCCGGAGTCACTGGTCCTGAGCATCGACATAAAATATACAACTCAAAAGAAAATAAATTCTATAGCAGTAAGAAGGAGAGAGAGTGCAGGACTGCGGACGTATGCAACTACATCGCAAACCTTCGAGAATCTCTGGAACAGATAGACAGCTTACCCAGCCCTAACACCTGGATTTGCACACAAGGTACAGGGAGTAATATGAGTACACCAACTTAGTAGTATTAAAAATAAATTAGGTATGAGCAGCAAGAAACATATAAAATCAATTCATCAATTCACAATAAGCACATCCTTTCTTTCCAACAATGTATATGTTAGATCATCACGCTTAAAAGCCAATTTCAGTAAAAATCATTTGGAAATATAATTTCCAATAGTTTCAACATAACTTTCAAGAAGTTTAGTGTAAAAATGCTGCAAATCGTTAAAAGGCTCCTCGGGCAAAAATATTTCATAAGTTCAGAGTGAAAGTTGTAAAATTATAAGTAGCCCCTCGGGCAAAAACATGTATCATAATCCGGCCCTCGAGCATGCCTCACAGTCACCCATAATCAGCCCCTCGGGCGTACATCTCAATCACTCATAATCAGCCCCTCGGTCATACCTCATATTCACTCATGCCTCCCAATTACTCATCATTTAGCACTCGGCACTCGCACTCGGTGCGCTCACTAGGGGTGTGCACAACTCTGGAGGGGCTCCTTCAGCATAAGCACTAATATCAAGCCACCTCGTGGGGTATCATATCATCACAAATCAGGCTCTCCGCCTCACTCAGTCAAAAACTCTCAAAAGCGCCTCGGGCGTATCAGTAACACGGGGTACTCGAACCAAAACATCATTTTTAAATCTCAGAGTAGTGTAAATCAGGCAGAGTTTTGAAAACAGTAAGCACAATGTGACTGAGTTAAATCATCAATAAACAGTGAGGAAAATAGCAGTAAAAAGCCCCCAATGGGTCTAAACAAGTCGGCACGAGGCCCCAAACATGGCTTATAGCCCAAATATTACAAAAATCTGTAGAACACAATTTAACATATGGTTTAGAGAAAAATACGCAACTCAATAGATACCGCGGAGAGGACCAAGTCCAATCCAAAAATTAGTGCGCGCCACATACTCGTCATTCGACCTGTGCGCCATTCTTAAAGCAGTGAGAAATATGATGTCCGGGGTTTCATACCCCTAGCACAAGATTTATAACCATTACGTACCTCTACCGGGCCACAATACTAGTCCACTATACTCTTGCCCCTCAAATTGGCTCGCGATTGCTCCGAATCTAACCAAAACCAGTTTAACATCATTAATATATACTAAAAGAACTCAACCCAATCGAAAGCTATCAATTTATACTAAAATGTCGAAATCCGGCCAAACCCGAGCCCCAGGCCCACGCCTCAGAATCTGATAAAAGTTGAATCACAAGAAACCTTATCCTCCCACGAGTCCGTACATACGAAGAACATCAAAATCGGACCACAATTGCCCACTAAAATTGCCAAAAGAAATTGCAAAATCTTTCCTCCCATTTTCCCAACTTTTTCTTACTTTAATCCTTCAAATTACAAGCCTAATCCGAACAAAATAATATAGAAACGACTTTAATAATCCGGGAACTTATCTCCACTGAAGACCCAGGAATTCTCTCTTCAAATCGCCCTCAAATGAGCTCCAACCGCATGCAACAATGGTTAATGAATAAAATTTCACGGACCTTTCATCGCACATGCGGACCCGCACCTTCGGTCCGAGGTGCGCACCTGCAAAAACCTACTAACAGACCAAATTCTCGCACCTGCGACCCCTTCTCCGCACCTGCAGCTTCGCATGTGCGGCCACCCCTTCGCACATGCGAACTCCTCCCGCCTAGACTCCCTTCGCACCTACGTATGGACGTTCGCACCAGTGGCATCGCAGCTGCGGCTACCCATCCGCAGGTGCAGCCAACATAAGAAACTTACACCAACAGCCATTTGCTGCAATTTTCCAAGTTCAAAACTCTGCCAACCATCTGAAATCTATCCCGAGCACCTCGGGGTCCCTACCAAATATACCAACACACCCCATAGCATTATTCAAACCTAATCGAGCCTCTGATACACCAAAAACAACACGAAAACACCAAAATTACATCAAATTCAACCCTATGAACTTTGAAACTTCTAAATTTCGCCAACGACGCCGAAACCAACCTAAACACCTCCGATAAACCTGAAACATTGCACACATATGCAAAATGATATTACGGACCTGTTCCAACTTCCGGAATCACATTCCAACCCCGATAACCTATTTTACACTGCCGACCGGAATTCGCCAAAAACTAACTTTCGCCAATTCAAGCCTAATTCTACACCGGACATCAAAACTTGATTCCGAGCACACTCCTAAGTCCCAAATAGCCTATCAAAGCTATCCGAGCCATAAAATGTGCAATCCGAGGTCGTTCACCTATAAGTCAACTCTCAGTTAAGTTTCTCAACTATTAGGCTACCTTGAGAGACTAAATGTCTCAATTCTCACCATGATCACTCTGAACCCAAAAAAATCGACCCAAAACACATAAATGAATCTGAACCACTTAAAAAGAAGCAGAAACGGGGGAAATGGGGCTAAACTCTCGTAACGACCAGCCGCGTCGTTACAATCAGATTATCAATATATCCCGTAATTTCACAAAAATTTAGCAAATTTTAAAAACAGCAGAATGGGATGAAACTAATACACACATCCCCAAAACCTGGAGCCAATTGTCATGAGCATCTAAGACTGAAAATACAATGTACAACATAGTGACTTTTTAGAACAAAAGTTTGAGGTACAAAAGACCAAAAGAAACTATGATATGATGGAAGTAAAGGAGGTGAGATGGGGACGCTGAACAACTAGCTCAATCCTCGAACAACTCCAAGCTCGTCCGAAAATCAACTAGTGAGATGGTTCGGTACTTGGATCTGCGCACAGAGGTGAAGGGAGTAACGTGAGTACACCAACTCAGTAAGTAATCAATGTAACTAAAAACTTGACTGTAGTGACGAACATTTAAATCATGTAAATCCATATAATGAATAACAGTGGAAATGAATAAATCAAGTCAAGATCGACAATTCCAAATATTTCAAAAACTCCAGTTTCCATTTAAAAATCTCGTATAAAAACATTTATCCAACATTTGGTATCAAAGACTCAGTGTAAAGAAGAGTGAAAACATCATTTTCATAGAATACAAGCCCCTCGGGCACAATATCACTCACAATAAGGCCTCTCGGGCAAGCCTCGGAGTCACTCGTGACTCCACTATCAGTATCTCATGCTCCCACTTAATACTCGTACTCAGCAAATACCATGAACACACACCAGTGATGCGGTGGGCACCCCGCTCCACTAAATTTATACATACATATATATTTATACCGTTGCGGCGTGCAGACCGGTCCGTATAATAGTCGACTGCACTCACTGGGGGTGTACAGACTCCTGGAGGGGCTCTTTTAGCCCAAGCGCTATATCTGATGCGGCGTGCAGCCCGATCCAATTTGTATATTGCTGCGGCGTGCAGCCCAATCCATATATAACATATATTGCTGCGTCATGCAACCCGATCCATTTATATATAATCTATATTGTTGTGTCGTGCGGACCGACACACATATAATATATAACATATATATTGTTGCAGCGTGCAGCCCATCACGTAACTATCCTCACATACTCAGCTCTCGATCTAACACATATATACTGTTACGGCGTGCAGCCCGATCCATAGCTATCCTCACATGCTCGGCTCCCGGCCTGACTCAGTCACCCTCACAAGAAACATTGGCAATTTATCTCAACTCACGGGACTCAGCCCCAAATACTTTTCAGAGCTTTCAAAGCAGTGTGATAACAGTGAAAATAACAACAAGTAGGAAACATGACTAAGTTTGCAATTTACTCACAAGATAGTGGTAGATTAGTGTAAAAAAATCCCCCCCCCCCCGAGGGTCTAAACATCTGGCACAACGCCCCAAACATGGCTCACAGCCCATAACAAGTATAAACTTCTAAAAGACAGGATGTCGTAAGGTTTCAAACCGAATACGCGACTTAATAGTCGGTACGGGACGGAGCAAGTCACAATCCCTATCGGTGCACGCCCCCACGCTCGTCACCCACTGTGTACGTCACCTTATTTATCAACACAATATCAATAACGGGGTGTCATACCGTCAGGATTAGATTTACAATCGTTACTTACCTCGAAACAGCCCAAAATCTACTCCACGATGCGCTTGACCCTCGAATTGGCTCCCAAATGCTCCAAATCTAACCAAAATCAGATTAACATCAAGAATACACGCGAACGGAACAAAACCCAATTGAAATATATAAACTTTTAACACACTTCTTGAAATTCAGCTAAATCTGAGCCCCGGGCCCACGTCTCATAATTCAATGAAATTTATGTCACACGAATCCTCATCCACCCACGATTCCATACATACCAAAAACTCTACAATCGGACCATAATTTCCCACTCCAATCACCAAAAGAATTTGCAATCTTCCTCCCAATTTTCCCAACCTTTTCCACTTTAATTCTTAAAATTACATGCCCAATTTGTTCTCGCCACGACCAGTCCAAACCTAAACCAATCGACCCAACACGACATAAATAGGCTAAGCAATATATGATAAAGCAGACATGGGGGAAACAAGGCAAATCTCACAAAACGACCGGTCCGATCGTTACAAATTAACCTTGGTTGGATTGCCTCACTAGTTGCTTGCAATCCAACCATGGATTATACTTTACCGGATTTTATACATTCTTGAAAGAAATCTCCTATTATGACTAGTTCGGGGAATTTTTTTCCTATCACACCTATCATTTTTCTTAAAATTATATCCCTTATTTGGATTTGGTGAAATATTTAGTCAATTCATTGTCGTCCAATGGAGTTTGGGCCCTAGCGGCTTCTCATCTCCATCGACGTGAATAATCTCGGAATGGCGCGAAAGGCCTCTTCTACAGATTTACCAGTATGAACCTATCGAGAGTGATCTCCGCCATATCCTGCCATGTTTGTCACACCTCCTTTTCACCCCCGGATTAATGAAGGGGTAATAAGGGAGTTTTTCCACTTTAAGTGAAACTATTCGTATTTGGGATTTATTTTAGTTTTAGAGTCACGATGTTCCGGGTCACCATTTTTTTATCAAAATCCCCAACCGAGGAATTTTAGGCTCTGTTTTAAGTTGTCTGCTCCCCAAAAATCCGAGTAAGGAATTATGTTAACTCGGGAGAAGGTGTTAGGCATTCCCGAGTTTCGTGGTTGTAGCACGGTCGCTTAATTATTAATATTTTGCCTAAATTATCTGATTGTTCTATTATGTGTTTAGCCCTTTAACTTTTATCCACTTTCTTTTGTTTATGGATTTATCATGAAACAAGTCACGATGGCGTGCACTTGTTTTGTTTTGGACACATTGTAACTGTGCAACATGACATCCACCCGCAATTACAACATGTGATTTTTATTACAGTTTCGAGTTAGAGTCGGGGACATGAGTTTCCACACACGAATCTAGGTTATGGCTGTTTGAGATAATAATCGATTATTTACTAAATTTCAAACTAAAAGGTATTTTCAATCTAAAGGATATGTAAGAGATTGTTTAAACGAAAATTCGTTTAGTCTAAAGGACAAGATGTTTGGGCTATGGCCATTTCTAGCCAAAGTTATTTAACCCTTTCGGCCAATCCTAGTTGTAGGCTATTTTTGTAAGAAGAGGAAAGCTATGTTACAAAACTAAAGCATGCTAACAAGGAAGGGTCTAAAATTACTGATTTACAAATCACACATTCAAAAAGTCAAATAATTTATTGTATTCAAAAAGTCAAATAATTCAATGAATTAGAAATAATAAATTCATAATTCCTTGATAATAGTGATGTATTTTTAATAATTTTAAAAGATGAATTATATATATGCAAATGCAACCAATTCACAATTAATTACTAAAATTCAACAAAAAATTTGTAAAATTAATTTATTTTATTGAATTTTGTAGGAGTATATGGTGGGTGAAAAATCACGTGCTCACAGCTTCCCCTCTTTGCTCTGAAACAGGAAGAGTTTTCGGGCAAAGGCAAAGTGAGCAGTCAGGAACGACTTTACCCATTCGCATACTCCATTGTGAAGCGTTTTCGAAAAGTTTGACCGAACACTGCTTCAAAAGTTGCCTACATATCCTTGGCTATAAAGGAATCAGATCAGTGTAGTTCTGGATGTTTTTGTAGCTAGGACTATCGGGTAACTGTGGATTCATTGCGGTTGGTGTTTTTATTGCTGCTGAGCCCCTTATTACACCAAAGTAGCAAAAAATGAAAAAGATAAAACTAGACCTATCAACTATGAGTTACAAGAGTCTTATCTACTAGTCATCTGAAGCCTGATCTTGAGTCTTGGATGCTTTTATGCAGACTTGATCCTGACCTTGATGCTAGTTAGTTGTAGGTGCTGGCTCAATCTTTTCAGCATTTTCGGGTCAAGAAGGGACATGCACCGCTTGTGACTTCAATCTTGTCTTGAGCAGTCACATCTTTTCTTCTTTTGTACTTTGTGGTTCAACTCTATTCTTTTCTTCTTTTCTTTTATTCTAAATTGAGACGTCTTCTTTTTGTCGTCTCGAATCCATTGTCCTAAATGGTAATCTGCGCAAAATCAAAACAAACGAATGAAATTTTCTGCCCCAGTTTTCACCAGGAAAATTTCGCGAGTTATTGTAATAAAATCTATGCTACTTTATTATTGAAAGCAATGAAAATACGGGAATTGTGTACCCGTAGTGAATTCATACTAGGGGGTGGATACCCTATGCCAAAAATAAAAAATCAACTAGGGAGTGGAGATCCTATGTTGGAAAGAAAACTAGGGAGTGGAGACCCTATGTCAAAAATAAAATAAACTAGGGATTGGAAATCCTATGTTGGGAAGAAGACTAGGGAGTGGAGACTTTGTGTCCAAAATAACATCAACTAGGGATTGGAGACCCTATGTTGGAAATAAGAATAGGGAGTAGAGACCCTATGTCTAAAACTAAAATCAACTAGTGACTATCTTCAAGAAAGATCGTCGGGTTATGCCGGTGTCTGGGGGAGAATCAACGGGTTATGTCGTTGCCAAGAAAAGATATCACCAGGTTAAGCTGGGGTCTGAGAAGTTCAACACGTTATGTTGTTGCCGAAAAAAGGAGATCACTGGGTTTTGCCAATGTCTGGAAATGATCAACGGGTTATGTTGTTGTCAAGAAAAGAAGAGATCACCAGGTTATGCTGGTGTCTGGAAAGGTCAACAGGTTATGCTGGTGTATGGAAAGGTCGCTAGGTTATGCCAGTGTCTGGAGATGATCAACAGTTTATGTTGTTGTCAAGAAAAGAAAAAGTCACCAGGTTACGCTGGTGCCTGGGAAGGTCAACAGGTTATGCTCTTGTCAAGAAAAGGAAAGATCACTAGGTTATGCTGGTGTCTGGGAAGGTCAACAGGTTATGATGTTTCCTGGAAGAATAGATCACTGGCTTATGCCAGTGTCTGGAAATGATCAACATGTTATGTTGTTGTCCAGAAAAGGAAATATCACCAGGTTATGCTTGTGTATGGGAAGGTCAACAAGGTTATGTTGTTGCCTGGAAGTAAAGATCACTGGGTTATGCAAGTGTCTAGAAAAGAAAATATCACCAGGTTATGCTGGTGTGTGGAAAGGTCAACAAGTTATGTTGTTGCCTGAAAAAGAGATCAATGGGTTATGCCAGTATCTGGAAATGATCAACAGGTTATGCTGTTGTGAGGAAAAGAAAAGGTCACCAGGTTTTGTCGGTGTTTGGAAAGGTCAACATGTTATGTTGTTGCCTGAAAAGAAATCACTGGGTTATGCTATTGTCTGTAAATGATCAACAGGTTATGCTGTTGTCAAGAAAAAAAAAGATCACCAGGTTATGCTGGTGTCTCGAAAGGTCAACAGGTTATGTTGTTGCCTGAAAAAGAGATCACTAGGTTGTGGCAGTGTTTAGAAATGATCAACAGGTTATGTTGTTGTTAGGAAAAAAAAGATCACCACGTTATGCTAGTGTCTTCTAGGGAGTGGGACCCTATGTTGGCATCAACTAAGGATGGAATGTCCTTGGTTGGAAAAGGTTTGGCTAGGGATTGTTGACCCTATGCTACTTTAGGTTTGAATCATTTTCAGCTTCATTTAGTTTTTCTTTTTCTTTTCTGTTTGTCTTTTTTTTTTAATTATTTTTTTATTTTTTTATTTTCTTTTCATGCATATGGGAAAGGGTTTTTTTTTTGGAGGAAACTTCCATTTCTTGGAGTCAAATTTGCAAAGCTCCTTCCAGACCTTGCGCAATTTCTATTAGATGCACCTGCTTGTTGCACGATTGCTTTCGAGTTGCACCTGTTTCATAATTTCAAACAAAGAACAATTTGTTAGTTTGAAACGATGGTTGATTTTACGGGCTTTATTATCAACTGCTTGATCTCAGTTCTTTTTATGAAGATCTCAACCACTTGCTTGCTGGGGATTGGGTTTCATCTCTAATCCCGGGGACCTTGGCTTCCCAGATTTTACCATGGTGATCGGTCACGTGGGACCCAACATTTTATTTTGCCTTTGTAAACCTTTCACTTGAATTTTCTTTTGGATTTCAAGAGTCTCGGAGGGAAGTTTTGGCCCCTCAAATTTTGTTGAAATGGTTAGTCGTGTAGGACTTAACCTTTCTATCTTTACTTCGCCTTTATTGGCCTTTCATTTATAACTTTTCCTCCAACTCAAGCCTTAGGGAGTTTGGAGTATCTTGTCTTTTCAGACCTTGCCGATATGGTTATCCACGTGGGACTCAACCTTTCAAGTTTATTCGTCTTTATAGGCACTTCAATTTGATTTTATCCTTTCAAGTGTTTTGAGTTTGAAGCATCAGCCGCTATGGCCATTCGAGATAGACTGGATGCCTCTGACGAGGCTAGGTGCCTTTTGCATATTAGCCCGTGTCAAATGCGAGCCCTGTAAATCAGTCTTGCCATCCTTTTTTTTGCCTTAGTTTCGGAACAGAGTTAGAACGAAATGGGTTAAAAAGAAAATTTCAGAATGGAAAATGAATTTAAGCAAGAGGTATCCCTTTCGAGGAAAGGAAAGAAAGACTTACCTGGAGTGCATGCGGACTTCGATGAACCTGACATGCTTCTTAGACTAGATGTGTGATCCGTGCAAACCGTCCGACTCTCATAAATTCATCACAACTATCACCTCGAGATTGAGAAATCTTGCCCCAGACTGCGTCCATATCAGTGATCCATTCTCCTTTTAGATTAGTTGCGCCCTTTGCGGGTTATCACCGAAAAAATCTCTCATTTATCTTCTTACCGTCATTTTGTAATTCTCTTTGCGAGTTTTCACTCACAAGACTCCCTTATTTTCAAATCCTTTGCTAATTGTCGCCTTACAACGCCCGTGTGGGTTTTCACCGATAAGACTCTATCATTTTCAATTTCTCCCATTGCTTGTTTCAGATTCAAACATCTGCCTCCTCCAAAATTAGACATATTTGGCCGATCGATCGAAAGGACTTGAATAGGGTTTTCGGTAGAGAGAATTTGGATTGAGCTACAACTTTTGACATTTCTAGGTGAAAACATAACATTCGCCCCAGCTTAAACTCTTGGGGAAATGTGGCATTTTATTTTGGTGTGACTGAACCCTAGAGAGAGGCTGCCTACGTATCCTTTTAAAATCAAGTTGAACGTGGTTCAGGGAAACATTATTGTTTTGGTTTAGATGATTTTTTCTTTTTGTTCAGAATAATAACACTTTTAGGTTCCCAAAGAGGTTAATCAAAGAAAAGTAACCGGCTAAAAAGGGGTTTACAAAAGTTGATAGTGCTTGAGGTAGCGTGAATGGAGGCCTTCATCATTTCAATCGGGAGAACCAACATAACGAAAAGGTCAACATAGTACAATTTGACTACGTCCGCATTGACAGCCGTTTCGGGGTCATTTCCTTCGATGTCCCCTTAGTACAATGATCATTTCGGTAGTAGTTTCTTTATAATGTATGGACCTTTCAAATTTGGGGCGAATTTTCCTTTCGCCTCTTCATTGTGTGGGAGGATACGCCTCAGGACGAGTTGCCCTGCTTCGAAATTCCTATGTCGCACTTTCTTGTTACAAGCACGGGCCATTATTTGTTGGTACAACTTCCCGTGACAAACTTCAGCCATTCTTTTCTCATCAATCAGAGTGAACTGTTCCATTTGGGTTGTGACCCACTCGTTGTCTTCAATTTCCGCTTCGACAATGATCCAAAGCGAGAGAATTTTAACTTCTGCAGGTATCACGGCTTTAGTGTCGTAAACCAATAGATAAGATATAGCTCAACCGATGTGAGCACGGTCGTGCGATATCCCAATAATGCAAAAGGCAATTTCTCGTTCCATTGTCTAGAACTTTGAATCATTTTTTGAGGATTTTCTTGATGTTTTTATTTGCTGCTTCAGTGGTACCATTGGCTGTGGGCCGGTAAGGGGTGGATTTACGGTGTGTGATTTGAAATTGTTCACATACCTCCCTCATCAAATGGCTATTGAGATTTGCAGCATTATCAGTGATGATGGTCTTCAGAATGCCAAAGTGACAAATAATGTTAGAATGCACAAAATCCACCACTGCTTTCTTAGTGATGACTTTGAATGTGACTGCCTCGACCAATTTTATGAAATATTCGATAGAAACTAAGATAAATATGTGCATATCGAGGCTCTTGGCTATATCGGCCTAATGACATCCATTCCCCAGGCAATGAATTGCCATGGTGCTGACATGGGGTGTAACTTTGAAAGCGGCGCATGGATCAAGTCGCCGTGTATTTTGCATTGATGGCACTTCCGAAAAAATCTAAAAAAAATATTTCTCCATAGTCATCCAGTAATATCCTGCCTGCAAGATTTTCTTGGCGAGGACATATCCGTCCATATGGGGACTGCATACTCCTCAGTGTACCTCATTCATAATCTTTTTGGCTTCTTTGGCATTCACACACTTTAATAGATGCAGGCTTCATATTCAACAGTGTTGTTTGTACAAAAGAAACAGATACGAGCGGTGGCTGGATAGTGTTGTACCGTGGGAGAAATCAAAATTGCCCCGATCCCAACACCTTTTGCATTTACAGCTCCGTCAAGGAACATTTTCCAAGTGTTGGTGCTTTCTAGGATTACCTCGATTGAGATTACTTCCTCGTCCGGGGAAGTAAGTACTTAAAGGTTGATATTCGTCATCAACATGATTTTCAGCCAGGTGATGCGCCAAGGTTTGAGCTTTCATTGCCGTGCGGGTAAAATAGGCTATGTTGAACTCGGTGAGCAGGATTTGCCACTTTGCTAATCTCCCGGTGGGCATTGGATTTTGGGAACATGTACTTCAAAGAATCTAGCCTGCTGATGAGGTAGGTGGTGTAAGTCAAGGTGCAACAAGTTCTTTCCAACAAGGTGTACATGGCTTCATAGCTTGTGAATTTTTTGGTCAGATAGTATATAGCTTGTTACTTCTTCCCGGTCACATCATGTTGCCCGAGAACGCACCCAAAAGAGTTTTCCAACACCGTCAAATACAAGAACAGATTGCTTCCAGGATCGGGTGGGACCAACACTGGCGGATTCGACAGATACTCTTTGATTTTGTCGAAAGCTTCTTGGCACCCATTCGTTCATTTAATTGCTGCATCTTTCTTCAACAACATGAATATAGGCTCACACGTGGAGGTTAATTGAGCAATGAATCTGCTGATTTAATTCAACCTACCCAACATCCTCGTGACCTCTTTCTTGGTCCTCAGAGGGGGCAAATCCCGAATAGACTTTATCTTTGTCGGATCCGGTTCTAAACCCCGTCAACTGACTATAAAACCCAACAATTTCCTAGATGGAACTCCGAAAGCGTACTTGGTTGGATTCAATTTTAAGTCATACTTATGCAGACGTTCGAAGGATTTTCTCAGATAGTGCACATGGTCGTCTTGCGTCCTAGATTTAATAACCACATCATCAACGTATACCTCAATCTCCTGGTGCATCGTGTCATGAAAAATGGCAGTCATAGCCCTCATATAGGTTGCCCCGGCGTTCTTTAGGACGAATGGAATGACCCGGCAACAGTAAGTACCCTAAGGTGTGGTGAAGGCCGTTTTCTCTGCATCTTCTTCATCCATCAAAACCTGGTGATACCCAGCGTAACAATCTACGAAAGACTGTATGTCATGTTTGGCACAGTTGTCAACCAGGATGTGAATGTTTGGTAATGGAAAGTTATCATTGGGGCTTGCTTTATTCAAATCCCGGTAGTCGGCAGACACTCGGACTTTCCCGTCTTTCTTCGGTACCGGGACAACATTAGCCAACCACTTGGTGTATTGGACCACTCGGATTACTCCAGCTCTTAACTATTTAGTTACTTCTTATTTGATCTTGTCACTCATGTCTGTTTTAAATTTTATCTGTTTTTGTTGGACAGGCGGATAATCTGGGTATGTTGGCAATTTGTGCACTACGAAAAAAAAAATCAGTCCGGGTATATCATCATAGGACTAGGAGAACACATATTTGAATTCGAATAGAAGTTGGATCATAGCATCCCTAGTCCTTTCATTGGTACAGATACTTAGCATGGTTTATTGGACTTCTTCTGATTACCCAAATTAACCGGTTTGGTTTCGTTTAAGTTTAGCTTAGGCTTATTCTCGAATTCTTCCAATTCTTGATTTATTTCCCTAAAAGCATCATCTTCATCATATTCCGGTTCTTGATTAATTATTTCTTGGTTAGACAATGTGCCAAGATCTGGGCTTGAAGTCCGCAAGCATGTCATGTTATTTATGTCTGCATTACTAGAACTGAAAAGAGAGATAAGAAAAAATAGCAAAAATATTAGGACGAATAAAGAGAGAGATTTGTGGACTATGAAATATTAATTTCATTTAATTGAATTATGAACATATGAGGGATTACATCAAAATTTTAAAAAAGGAAAATAAACTAAAAACACACGAGTTACACCTTGAATAACTCGAAGTGCCTAAGGATGGCAAAGCTGAACTTCCGGGACTCCTGCCTGCCTGAGAATGGAGTAGCCTTCCAATTTTTGAGCTTTGCATCAGGCCCCATATATTTCACTTTATCAGTGCTTGAGCCTTCTCCTGGTTGGATCATATGAGCCTCATACAACATGTGTCTCATTGATCCACATATTTCATCAAATTCTTCGTCCGTGAAAGTCTCCTCCTCTTCCTCTACATATTTTGTCTTGGTGAATGATTCGGTGATGTGCGGGATTGGCTGAGGCAATACCCAACCATATTTCTTATGTTGATCAGCCATTTTTCATCATCGGGAGTAGCTTGAAACCTATGCCGAAGAACTTTTTACTAGTAGGCAAGGTAATAGGTTCTTTAATGCCTTGCAAAGACACCACGAGCCCTTTTCCAGGGGTGTACCCATGTTTAATCATGTTGCTAACGACCACAATTGATGTGTTTGATAGGAAGGGTTGGGGACACATGGTTCCTTCCTCATATGGTTCGCAACCACAATCTCAAAATCCTGGTAAACTATATGCTCGCCGCCTTCTCTTGCTTCCAGGCATGTAACTGATGGGTCCCTGTAAATACATTGCTTGTTCTCTCCATGGTCAACAATTTCCTGTTCTTCATACTCAAACATAACCATCTGGTGGAGAGTAGATAGCACTGCCCCCGCTGCATTGATCCAAGGCCTTCCTAGGAGATAATTGTAGGAAGTATCCATATATAAGACCTGGAATGCCACTTCAAAATCTACATGGCCGATTGTCAAGACCAAATCAATCTCCCCGATTTTGTCTCCTTTGATGCCACCGAATGCGCGGACACACACATTGTTGGGCCTAATTCTCTCAGTCCCGATCTCAATTCTTTTTAGGGTCGAGAGAAGGCAAATATCAACCCCAGGTCCGCCGTCCACCATAACACTTTTCACATAGTATCCTTCATATTTAACAGCTAGGTGGAGAGCTTTGTTGTGGGCAACCCCTTCTGGAGGCAAGTCGTTTTTGCTAAATGTGATCCGTTTGACTTCGAAAAATCGTTCCGCCATTCTTTCCATTTGATCAACTGTGGTCTCGGCCGGAACATATGCTTCATTAAGTGTTTTGATCAGGATTTTCTGATGCTCGTTTGAACTTATCAGCAAGGATAGAAGTGAAACCTGAGTGGGGGACTTTTTGAGTTGCTCAATTATGGCATATTCAGAGGTTTTCATATTTTTGAAGAATTCTTCTGCCTCTCCGACACTGATTGGCTTCTTAGGCAGAAAGAGTTTCTGCTTGTGTTTGTTCAGTTCTTCCAAGTTGAGGTATTTCCCTGATGAGTTTATCTCACTCGCTTCCCCAGTAATTTCTTTTCCTTTGTACGTCACCACCGTCTTGTTATAATTCCAGGGGACGGCTGTGGTGTCCTTTATGGGATTCTATGGTGCGCGACTAATAACCACAGGCTCATTCAGCCTTGGTGAAATTATCGGCCCCCGCGCCAAATAAGTCCCCTTCGGTATGTATATTTTGTGGACATTAGGCATAGTCTTGTTGTGTTGCAATCTTTTAGGAGGTCTTAGCAAAAACTGTTGCTTTCTGGGTGCCCTGTGAACATAAAGAATGACATCTTTGGAAGACCCTGTCTCTGTCTTTGTTTCAACCTCTCTTGTGGCCGGAAGAGTGGAGTTACCTTTCTTCTCCTCCTTAGCTTGTTTTGGTGTCGCTTTGGTTTCTTCTTTACATCAGTGATGGTGATGATACTTTTCAGAGCCGGATCAAATTCTCGATCTTCAAAAATCATGCCAATAACTGGCCCGTTATTGTGAGCAGGCAATGGGTTTTTTGTCACGTTGGGAGCTTCTTCGTCCCTTAGTACCAACTTCTTTTGTTCTATTAAGATCTCAACTTCTCGCTTGAGGGTCCAGCAACCCTTAGTATCGTGTTCCTCGGCCCCTGAGTGATAGGCACATCGAGTACCTGGCCGTTAGAGGGGGATTCTAGCTTTTTCCTGTTTTGGGATACATGCTGCAACAGACCCACTTGGACCAGCTTCGGGAAAAGGCTAGAGTATGATTCTCCAATTTGTGTAAAGTTTGTCTTTTTGGGTGGTTCCCGGGGATTGTTTTGTTGAGGGCGAGGATTATACTGATCTTGGCGAGGAGGGTTGTTTCTGGGTGGTGGAGATTGGTTTTTATTATAGTGTTGTTGGGCATTCATTATTGGATAAGGTTGAGGCATTACGGCATACGCCGCATCTTGGTGGGGGTAGAAATCACGTGGGGTATTGGAAAAATAGCCTCGGGGCTGCCAGGAGTTTCTTATACTAGAGGCCATCATTGTTGATTCCTCTTTACTATTCCTATTGGTTGCACTTCCTAACCCACTCTGGATTGCCGGGGAAGTTCCCCTTATGGAGGATTGGCTAAGAATGCGACTGGTTTTCAGACCGTTTTCAACTATCCCTCCGATTTTTATCGCTTCCGCAAATGGCTTACCCATGGCGGACATAATATTCTGAAAGTAGTCGGCCTTCTGAGCTTGCAACAAAACGCTGACCATTTCTGTCTCATCCAACAGAGGTTTTACTTTGGAAGCTTTCTCACGCCACTTAATAGCGTATTCCCTGAAGCTTTCCTATGATTTTTTCTTTAGGTTGGACAAAGAATTCTTGTCCGGTGCTATGTCCACGTTGTATTGAAATTGTCTGACAAAGTCCCGGGCCAGGTCATCCCATATATGCCAGTGGGATATATCTAGGTCCATGTACCACTCACACGTAATCCCGACCAAGCTCTCCCTGAAGTACGCCATTAAAATTTCTTCTTTTCCGCCTGCTCCCCTCAGTTGGTTGCAATATCTTTTTAGATGAGCAATGGGATCCCCATGTCCATGTGGGAATATGTACAAGTCGACGTAAGAAACTCTTTTCTAACCACTTAATCCTTGTATGTTTTTGAGACTTTGCTCAATGCTTTTCATTTTTTGAGCCATCTCTTCCTGCTCGGGGTTCCTTTTGTCTTGTCCCATGACGGCTTCATGACAAAGTCGCTGAGGGTATGAGTTTGGAGTAACATGAGTTGTGTCCAGATGGAACGAAGGTGTTTGAAAGGTAAAGGCTGACGTCTCAAAGTTTGGTCCAGCTACTGTTAGCGGTGTCGTGGCTGATGTAGGTGGTGCTGTAAAAATGTTTGAGGATACACCGGAAAATAGTGCCTAGGGGCGGACCTTAGAAGGCATTCCGCTAAAATGAGCTGACATTGTTTGGTACCCGAATGGGGTAGCTGGGTAATTGATAGGTATGCTGGAGGTTATTCCTGTTTTGGGAACAAACTCGGGAAAACCAAGGATGGTGCTGGGCGATTCCCTACAGTTAGACCAGGCGTCCCACATTTCCAGCATGTGGCAACGCAAAATTCTATTTTCTTCGGAGGAGTCGGGATGGCCGAGCTTGGGTTATCCTCCGTGGAGTTGATGATTGGAAGGTGACTTTCAGATGTCATTTGGACACTCCCTTTTTTTTTGGGTGAAGTATGGTGTGAAGCCAGATTACCGCAAAACCCAACCACCTAAAAACAACACCTTTAAGAGTGAACCATAAAACGTTAGATTGAGGCATTTAGCACATATGAAAGTGCACGTTGGGGGTATGTGATGCCCCTAGGAAGTTAAATGCTTTCTAAATATTTTGTATCGGTTGAGTATTTCATCCCCACTTTGTTTCTCAACCTTGATATTTCATTTGATTTTAGCCTTCTTTTTTCCTCTGCAATTTTTGTCACTCTTTTCATTCTTTCCTTTTCTGTTTTTTTCTTCCTAACTCTATTTCCTTTTCTCCTTCTCGAATTATTTTCTTTTTAAGGTTATGGTCGAATCCTATGTGGATTGCCTACGTATCATGACGCCGCGTGAATCAGATCATCACATAGTTCAAGGAATAAATACAAAAGGAAATAAACATTATGATTTTCAAATTTTTCATTCATTAGATAGAACTTCCAACTTTCATTTATTAGAAACATTTTTTGTTTTGGAAATTAGAAACTACAAAAGATTCCGACATACTTTCTTGGAAATTTAAAAAAAAAACTACAAATGACTTAAAGTAAAGTAAACAAGACTGCAACAAGAAAAAATGAAATAAAGACTCAAAAAGGACATCCAGAATACATAAGTGCTTCTACTGGTCCAGGGGCCCGCGAGACATCATTCGGTCTCTCCACGGGCATGCATGTCATGTCTTGCTGGAGGCGGTACAGGTCGTCCATTATCTGTGGGCGAAAATCATTACCGCTGCGAAAAAGGTAGTCCGGGTCATATCTTCACACTCTTGGCATTTTGTGACAATATAATACGCAATTTCTCTAAGCCTCTGCCTGATAACACCTTTTTCCTAGAGTAAGCGCCCGATCAGTTGAGATCTAGCCTCTAAAACCTGGGCGTCCTAATGATTCTTTTCTTGTAACTATTGCAAGTCTTCATCCAACTGAGCCATCATGGTATATTATTGTTCCCTTTCTACTTTGAACCTTTTTGCTTGTTTGGCCATTTCGTTCTCGAGGGTGGCCACCTTTTATTTCAAGCCTGTGACTTCTTGGTCGTATTTCCTTTTCAGTTTCTGAACAAACTCTGCTCTTTCCTCTGCACTTCTTGTCAATCTTGCCCGAACTATGGAAAATTCTTCTTCAGCTTTTTCCAGATCATCCCCATAGTTGCATCCTTTATGCCTTAGACTGTTGATAAGTCTTTCATCAGTTCTGCTTCTCTCAGGGTTCTCAAAAACTATTTTGAATTTCTGAATCTGGGGCCGGAGAGCTTCATTTTCTTTGGTTAACCTATTTTCCCCCCTTCAGTTGTGGCGGTTTGTAGAGTTTTTTCAAATTTGATTCCCTAATCTAGGCTTCCAACTTGCTTATGGTAGCTCGGTAGTTATTTTCTTTTTCTAACCAATCCTAGTGCCCTTGTGTTTGCTCAGTGAATTGTTGCACGTCGGGTCTTTTTATGGGTCGCTCTTGCTCTTGATGCTCTCTGCCCCTTCTACCGTACCAAGAAATATAGCCCGACTCTACTTCCCCTCTGGACAAATATCTTACCCGAGTATGTGGTTCCAAAACCCTACATTTATGCCAAATATGGCGGACCCTATCCTCCGGAAATGCGGCTCTTGGGAAAAATTGAATTACTTTCCGACTTATGTCTTCATCGTGTGGAACATTTTTGATGCTTTCCTATTTGTCGTAAGACCCGATGTGGGGCATATGGCTTAATACTTCAGAGACCCATCAACAGAAGATAGCATACTTCGGCTGACATATATATGACTTAATTGATAGGATGCCACCCGAATGTCCAATCGATTTTGTCGGCAACCAATGAACTCAAGTGTATGAACCAGGCTTCTGTGCCCTCCATAAATTCATGGCCCTCTACCCGAGTCCCATGTTCTTCAATAAAATTTAAACCGGTCAGACCGTAATTCATATACCCTGGGCGACGACAGAGATGTTCGATTGTCCAGATTTGTAGAAGCAAGTTGCACCCCTCAAAGAATTTTCCCCAGACTGGAAAACTGTTAGAGCATGGTAAATCTCGGCTAAGACCATCGGCATTAGTGTGCCATTCGATTTTTTCATCATGAAATCTGCCATTCCCACAAGTCCGATATCTATGTGTCTGTCACTACTTGGGCATATTAAGGTACCCAGGAATTCTACCACGAAAGCCAACCCTCGGCAGGCCTCCCATTTAGCTTGATTCTTGTGATGAGTCATGCCAGTGTTATCAGCTTCATAACCCCAAGGATCTCCGTATCGACTATATAGGAAATAGAAAGTGAAGAACCCCTTAGATAGGTGCGGGTAATGGATTTCACGGTTGATGCTTTGCAGGTCTAAGAACTTGTGGGGAGACACAGCATTGGGAGCTACTAGATATCGACTAGTAAGATTTTCACTTATGCCAGCATACCCCGTGTTTGTTCCAAATGCACACCCAAGTATACGTGGTCGTAGCAAGTAATATAATGTTGAATCGAATGTCGAACCCACAGGGACTTGCGTAAACTACTTGCTGAATCACTCTAATTGTTATTTAATCCAGCCAAAACAAAATCCAGGAATGTAACTAATTATACTACGATTCTATGAACTAACTAATTATCAAGTGACAAGAATACGGTTGTGTGTATTCAGTAGAGACAAATATTCCAGGGTAGTGATCAATTCACCACTCGTATTACATTCTAATTAAGTCTCCCTTTCATATAATTCACTCATGGTTTCTAATTAATTGATAATTGCTCTCGTAGCCTTCTCCCAAAGTACTAATCGCCTATTCTCAATAGATTAACGCCTCTATTACTATGAAATTAATCTATTAGAATGCACTAAGATTATGGTGTTTGATTAAGCACGGTGACTGTGTATATTCATATCCTAACAACAAATCCGCTCCCCTGAAGGGTTAAGATCGCTCTCTATTCAATTCTTCTTTAATCTATATAGGGCTTTCTCAAGCATAACATAGATAGTATATAGAAGCTAACTGCTGGCTAGATAATTAAGCAATTAAACCCAAAATTGAAGAAACAATCATATATAGAGTGAACTATAATCAAGGTTAAATTAATGTTGAATAACAATATTCATGGCTAAACACCAACCCCAAAACAATGGGTGTTTAGCCACTCATGCTAGAATCAAACAATTGCACAATTCTTGAATGGATTGTAAGTACTAGAAAACGATGAAGAAACTGATAATCCTTTGCTCTCTAATGATAATGTGTGTATATTCTCTCAAAGAATGGCATCCTCCTCTCCAAATTGTGTTTTTGGGTCTATTTATATGTTTGGGAAGAACCCTAAACGTGTAGGAGACTTCTATTCAAACCGGAAAACACTTAAAACTTTCAAAACTCATTAACTGATCGCCACATTCTTTGTATAGGTAGGGATCATCCCAGTAGTAAAATTTCACATCGTGTAAGAAACTCTTCCTTGGTTCAGATTCTATTTCCGGAAGAAGTTTCCACGCTCACCAGATAATTCACATAATCGGCATACAACATAGGAGGGTCTTGGGTTATAGCAAAAAGTTGCTCATCAGGAAAAACTTCTTTAATATCTCTGCCCTCCTAAACATGATCATGATTTTCCAGTCTTGACAGATGGACATCTACTTGGTTATCAGTGCCCTCTCGGTCTCTTATATCCACATCAAATTCCTGCAATAGTAAAACGTAGTGCATCAATCAGCTTTAGATTTTTCTTTGTAAATAAATACCTGATTGCTGCGTGATTTGTGTGTACTATAACTTTTGTTCCCACCAAGTCTGCCCGGAATTTTTCAAAGGCCCACACCACAGTTAACAGCTCCTTTAAGTGGTGGTATAATTCTGTTGTGCATCATCGATGGTCTTACTCGCATAGTGTATGGAATAAAACACCTTGTCTTTCCTTTGTCCTAGCACTGCCCCAATTGCATGGTCGCTTGCATCACACATAAGTTCAAATGGTACTGACCAACCAGGTGCAACAATTATGGGGGCAGCTACCAATTTCTTCTTGAGCTCCTCAAATGCCTTCAGGCAGGGTGCATTAAAATTGAACTTGATATCTTTTTCTAGTAACCTGCACAATGGACTAGAAATTTTAGAAAAATCTTTAATAAAGCGCCTATAAAATCCTGCGTGTCCTAAGAAACTCCGGATGCCCTTCACTGAAATTAGTGGAGGTAGTTTTTCAACTGCCTCCACTTTTGCTATATCAACTTCGATGCCACTTTTAGATACTCTATGACCCAAAACAATGCCTTCTTGCACCATTAAGTGACACTTCTCCCAAGTTAACACCAGATTCGTTTCTTCACAACAGGCCAAAACCATGCTCAGGTTTTTCAAACAATCATCATAAGATGACCCAAAGACTGAGAAGTCATCCATGAACACGTCTACGAATTTTTCCACCATGTCGGTGAAAATCGCCATCATACATCTCTGGAAGGTGGCTGGTGCATTGCAAAGACCAAATAGCATTCTCTTGAAGGCGAAGGTGCCATAAGGGCAAGTAAAGGTGGTCTTCTCCTGATCCTCTAGGCATATGATAATTTGGTTGTAATCTGAATACTGATCCAAAAAGCAATAATATTCATGCCCTGCTAATCTGTCCAGCATTTTATCAATGAATGGGAGTGGAAAATGATCCTTGCGGGTTGCTTTGTTGAGCCTTCGATAATTAATGTAAACTCTCCAACCCGTAATAGTGCGGGTAGGAATTAGCTCATTCTTCTCATTCTCAATCACGGTCATCCCTTCCTTTTTGGGTACACATTGAACCGGGCCCACCCAATTGCTGTCAGAAATAGGAAAAATGATACCTGCATCTACCAACTTTATTACTTCTTTCTTCACTACTCCTTTCATGAGGGATTCAGCCTCCTTTGCTGCTCAACACTCGGGCGATTTCCATCTTCCAAAATGATTTTATGCATGCAAAATTATGGACTGATACCTTTAATATCTACAATGGTTCACCCAATCGCCTTTTTGTGCTCACGAAGTACCCTAAGCAATTTCTATTCTTGTTTATTGGTCATGCTGGATGAGATGATCACGGGCAATGTCTTAGAGTTCCCCAAATAGGCATAGCGTAAATGTGCTGGAAGAGGTTTGAGTTCCAGCGTTGGATCCACTCCAATAGATGGCTTAGGAAGGGCTAGAGTAACAGGCTTGTTCAACTCTTCAAATATTCCTATCCCGTGGAGGTAACTGCATGACACTTCAAGAATTTTCTCAATGTCTCCCCTTGTTTCATCCTCACAGTCTTCTTCATCCCCAACGAACACTCGCTCAAGAGGGTCAATAGATTTCATGTAGCGAACCATTGACTCCGATTTGCTTTCCACTACAATAATCATGGATAGCTCTTCATAGTGGACAGGTAAGTTGAGTGCCTTATAAACATTAAAAACCTCCAGTAGATCACCAAATCACATTTTCATTTTCCCTTCACACACATTGATGATAGCTCGACCCGCATCTAAGAATGGACGCCCCAAAATAAATGGGACTTCCAGATCAGGCTCATAGTCCAAGATAATGAAATCAGCTGGGAATATAAAGGAACCCACCTGAAACAGCACATCTTCAATTACTCCCTCCGGATGAGCAAGGGAGCGATCAGCCAATTGTAAAATCATTGTTCTTGGGCGTGATTCACCCAACCCCAACTGCTTGAACACAGATAGCGTCATCAAATTAATACTTGCCCCAAGATCGCACAGAGCTCGCCCGACTGCATGCTTACCAATTGAGATTTGGATAGTAAAACTACCCGGATCTTTTAATTTCTTAGGTTGCTTACTTTGTATTCTTGAGCTAACTTCCTCAGTGAGTGACACGGTTTCAAACTCAATCAGCCTGCGTTTATTGACCACAATGTCATTGATGTATTTAGCATATTTGGGCACCTCCTGTAGAATGTCTACCAGTGTAATATTGATTTGTACCTACTTCAAGAGGTCAAGAATGTTTTTGTATGTTGCATTATCTTTCACCTTTTACAACCTTTGAGGGAATGGAGGGGGTGGCCCCACAACAAATGGTGGGGGTTGCTCAGCCACCGCCTCCTTTTCTAGCTTATCTGATTCTTTCGGGTTGTCTGATGTTGATTCAATAGTGGTTGGTCTCTCATCAAAATTTACCTGCTTTCTCTTCTTGGACTGTACTTCTTCCAATTTCTTCCCATTCCTCAATGATATAGCATTACCAGATGCTTTACGATTAGCTTCAGTGTCACTTGGAAGAGCTCACGTTGGTCGGGTATTTTGAGAACTGGCGACTTGCCCCACTTGACGTTCTAAGTTTCTCATCGCTACAGTTTGGGCTTGGTGATCAGCCATTATTTTTTGATTGAAAGCAAGTTGGTCACTCATCATTCTCTTCATAATCTCCTCAAGGCTTGCTGATGGTTCAGCCTGAGGTGGTTTGTACTGCTGTTGAGGTGCTGGATGCCTGTAGTTATTCTGAGTGCTTTGATTTCCACCCCAAGAGAAGTTTGGGTGGTTTCTCCAGTTAGGGTTATAGGTGTTTCCATATTGATTTTCTTGTCCCCTATTCGTGTTACCCACAAAGGAGACAGATTCTGGATTGACTGGGCATAAATCACTCGAATGACCCCCTCCACAAACTTCACAAAATACCTGAATTTGTTGCACTGGTTGTGCCTGTTACACTGGTTGAGATTGTTGATTGCTAAATCTACCACAATTTTTGTTTGTGGATGGAGTCTCTCAATGAAAGTGTGAACTAACACCTCGTTTGTCTGATTGTGATGAGGACAATCTCTGAGTAGCCCCTTGAATCTTCCACATGCTGAATATAACGATTCACCTATTTTCTATCTAAAGGAGACTATCTCACTCCTGATCTTTGCAGTCTTTCCTGAAGGGAAGAACCTTGCCATAAATTTTCTCGCCAAATCGTTCTATGTTATAATGGAATTAGATGGTTCTGTCTTCAGCCATCGCTTTGCTTCGCCCAATATTGATAATGGGAAAGCGTGAGCCTCACATAATGTGGCGTGACCCCGTTAGTGATATAAGTATCACTAATCTCCGGGATGTTCAGAATGTGCTGTTGTGGATCCTCGTGTGGAAGACCCAAAAACTGCCCGTTTGCATGAAGTAGTTGGATCATGATCTATTTCAGCTCAAAGTGCCCAGTGATTCTGGGATTCACGATGCTGGAGGTGACATTAGCAATACTGGGCATTGCCACCTCCTCAACAACCATGTGTTGTTCCTCTGCCATGTTCATAGGAAATCAGATGAAGTCCTGAATATTGTCTGTATCTCTTGCTTCTCGCAATCTCCTGTGAAATGATCTATCCTGGCTTCTGACCCCACGCATTCACTCGAAGATCCTGAGATTGGAACAAAAATCATGTGACGTTAGACTCAATGAACTAAACAAATAAAGCAAGTAACTAAAAAGTAGTCTATATTCAAGTCCCCGACAACAGCGCCAAAAACTTGTTGGTTCCAAACGCACACGAAAGTATACATGGTCGTAGCAAGTAATATAATGTTAAATCGAATGTCGAACTCACAGGGACTTATGTTAACAACCTACTGAATCACTCTAATTGTTATTTAATCGAGCCAAAACAATGTCCAGGAATGTAACTAATTTATACTACGATTCTATGAACTAACTAATTATCAAGTGACAAGAATATAGTTGTGTGTATTAAGTAGAGAAAAATATTCCAGGTTGTGATCAATTCACCACTCGTATTGCATTCTAATTAACTCTCCCTTTCATATAATTCACTCATGGTTGCTAATTAATCGATAATTGCTCTCGTAGCCTTCTCCCGAAGTACTATTCGCCTATTCTCAAAATATTAACACCTATATTCCTATGAAATTAATCTATTAGAATGCACTAAGATTACGATGTTTAATTAAGAACGATGACTAGGTATATTCCTATCATAACACAAATCCACTCCCCTGAAGTGTTAAGATCGCGCTCTCTTCAATTCTTCTCTAATATATATACGGCTTTCCCAAGCATAACATAGATAGTATATAGAACCTAATTGCGGACCAGACAATTAAGAATTAAATGCATAATTGAAGAAAGAACCATATATTGAGTAAACTATAATCAAGGTTAAATTAATGTCGAATAAAAATATTCATGGCGAAACCACAACCCCAGAACAATGGGTGTTTAGCCACTCATGATAGAATCAAACAATTGCATAAGTCTTGAATGGATTGTAAATACTAGAAAACGATGAAGAAACTGATAATCTTTTGCTCTCTAATGATCCTGTGTGTATCTTCTCTCCGAGAATGGAATCCTCCTCTCCAAATTGTGTTTTTGGGTCTATTTATATGTTTAGGATAAACCCTAAATGTGTAGGAGACTTCTATTCAAAACGGGAAACACTTATAACCTTTAAAACTCGGAATTGACTGGACCAGGGACCCCAGGCGTTAAGCCCCAAACGCCTAGCTATAGCCTGGGTAGGCCTGGCGTTTGGGATCTAACGCCCAGCTAACGCCTGGGCAAGCCTGGGGTTTGGGCTCTAACACCCAGCTAACGCCTGCTCATGCCAGGCTTTAGGGCCAAAATGCCAGGCTATGGCCCGGGTCACTCCGTTTCGACTCTTAAGCGTATTTTTGATGTTTATGCATCCATTTAGCTCGGCTTCCATCTCCATTTCACCAACATATGAAATAGACTCCATTATGCACATATGACGTGTATTTTTATCACAGAAGCACATAAATTGTAAGGTAGATAATGCTTAAAACTATGGATTCTATCCACGCATCACCCCGCTATTTCCTCTAGCGGCGGTGTCAACTCAAAGTCTGAAAAGTAGAACACGTTGTGAGCAGGGTCCCAAAATGATACTACAGCCTCAATGATTACCAATCTTGGCTTAATTTTTAGAAGACCAGTAAGCTACCCAAGGCTTTTACCGCGGACTTTCTGCTAACTTCCCCCAGGTCCCTCCACCACATATGGAGTCCCACGGGAATTCCTCGACAACTCTAAAGGGGATATTTTTGACAGTGCTCATCCTGCACATTTATTAAGTTATTTGGTTATGGAAAAAGCAAATCCATATTTTATTTTTTGACCAAGGTTAAAGAAAAGTGCTATTCCTGAAAAAATTTTGTAATCAAGTGAGTAATGGACCAACGCTGCGAATATGGCCCATCAACACTTCGGGTAAGAAGTTTGTCGGGCTGTGCTTGCTAATTGGGTCAAAAATTTTGGGAAAAGACCACAGGCGGCAATTTTCGCAAAACAGCCTTCCGGCGCCCCATTGCGCAATTTGGCTATTTATGCAAAAACGGAGTCACCTAACTTTAATTTGGACCATATTTTGTATTTTGATTTTAAAAAATAAGGTTGGACCCTAAGAGGGTTGCCTACGTATCCCACACCGGTGAGAATCAAACAATTGCGTAGTTCGGGAAATCTCGACACACTTTTGAAAAATATGCACCGACTTATTTCATTCTGAAATACTATTTTCCTTCTATATTTCCTTTATTTTTTAGCAAATTTCGACAGAGTTTCGCAAAACAGCCTTTCGGCGCCCCATTGGGCAATTTGGCTATTTATGCAACAACGGAGTCACCTAACTTTAATTAGAACCATATTTTGTATTTTGATTTTAAAAAATAAGGTTGGACCCGAAGAGGGTTTCCTACGTATCCCACACCGGTGAGAATCAAACAATTGCATAGTTCGGGAAATCTCGACACACTTTTGAAAAATATGCACCGACTTATTTCATTTTGAAATACTATTTTCTGGATGAATTTGAATATCGAGGGTTTTTCAAAAATCGGATAAATCTCCTATTCTATTTCTCTCTTGGTTTTTTTCTGTTATTTCTCTTTTCTTTGGCCGGTCAACAAATTAACCGAAACAAAAAATTGTACACATAGCAAGTAGGATGCATCATGATGGTTTTTCATTTCGGGTTCACATGTACTAGAGGGACCCAACCCCTGTGTTGAGTCTCCAAAGTCAAATGCACGTGATGCAAATAATCGTTCCTACTAGGGATCCGGCATTAGGCTATGTTATACAAGGTTTAAATTTTTGTTCTAGACAAGGCTTACCCGAGTAAACAGCTCGAGCCGAGGTCGGGGTAGCGTACCGGGAATACAAAAGCTTCACCGACTTTGCAACTTGTTTGTACCTCGTTCTAAAAGTTGGATGACTCTAACAGAAAAGAAGTCACACAAAGTACACACTTCCCAGATAATTTAGAAGACTTAGAGAGAAGAAGGGTTTCAGCACAGTTTATATGCAATTCGGATAAATATCAAAGGGGTAAATATGGAAATTAGCACATCAGGTTTAAACACGTAAAATTATATAAGGAAAGCCAAAACATAACAATTATATAAGCTTGAATTCTTGAACCTTAAACCAGAGATTCTGGGTTCGGTCTCCAGCAGAGTCGCCAGAGCTGTCACACCTCCTTTTTCACCCCCGGATTAATGAAGGGATAATAAGGGAGTTTTTCCACTTTAAGTGACATTATTCATATTTGGGATTTATTTTAGTTTTAGAGTCGCCACCCGGATTTTTGACGATATTCTGGGATACCATTTTTTATTGAAGTCCCTAACTGAGGAATTTTAGACTATGTTTTAACTTTTCTGCGAACCAGATATCCGAGTAAGAAATTCTGTTAACCCGGGAGAAGGTGTTAGGCATTCCCGAGTTCCGTGGTTCTAGCACGGTCGCATAATTATTAATATTTTGCCTAAATTATCTGATTGCTCTATTATGTTTTAAGCCCTTTAACTTTTAACCTGGTTTTAGTGTTTATGGATTTATCTTGAAACAAGTCACGATGGCGTGCACTTGTTTGTTTTGGACACATTGTAACTGCACCACACGAAATGCACCCACAATTATAACACGTGATTTTTATTATTGTTTCGAGTTAGAGTCGGGGACATGATTTATCACACCTGAATGTAGGTTATGATTGTTTGAGATAATAATTGATTATTTACTAAATTTCAAACTAAAGGTATTTTGAACCTAAAGGATATGTAAGACATTGTTTAAACCTAAATTCGCTTAGTTTAAAGGACAAGATGTTTGGGCTATGGCCATTTTTAGCCCAAGTTATTTAACCCTTTCGGCCAATCCTAGTTTTAGGCTATTTTTTGTAAAAAGAGGAAAGCTATGTTACGAAACTAAAGCATGCTAACAAGGAAGGGTCTAAAATTACTGATTTACAAATCACACATTAAAAAAGTCAAATGAACACATAGAACATTGACTGAAATAGTTTTATCAACTTCAAATGACCTAAACTCATACATTTTGACATACACATTGAGTTCTACATATTTTTGTAAATTTTGCACTCCGAAGAACACGAGATGAATCTGATGAGAAAATACTTTGAATAGAAAATGCATATTTGTATATACTTCAAAATTTCTTAGATCTAAAAGTAGTCATTTTCAGAATTTCAATAGGTATTTACAGGGTCATTTGGATAGGTTAATTTTAACGAAAAATCTTAAGAAAAGATTTAGAAAGGGTGCTTTTGAAATTTTCAATCAAATCTGAATACTTAAATGATTAACGTATGGAACTTTGTATTTGAATTTGAGAATAAACAGCCTTGAGGCTAAGGGATTTTCGCATTTTTCAATCCCAATGGATTATGCCCAAGCTTTTTCAAACGCTGGGGGGGCCATTATCCATAGTGTGGTCCATTTTAAACAATCCAAAATAGCCAGGTTTTAGTCTAGTGTACTCAAAACAAATCTGAAGCTAATTATACACATTTTTTCTGAAAATTTTATTAACACATACATATTGAAAGGAAGGACTTCTAATTCAATAAAAATAATGCTCAGTGTTATATTACAATGATTATGAAGAGGTAAGTATGAGTAAATTACATCCTTAAACTAAATTACAACTTCTACTGAAAAAACATTTTTTTAGATAAAAGAGAACTGAAAATTAAAGCTTCTAAACTGGCTGCTCTAACTTGGGTTCTCTATGACTATGCACTTGTGCCTCCATTTGCAATTTCTTAGTACCCAAATAAGCAGGTGTGTTATGTATCCTTCAGAGCAAATCCGACCATTAAAGGAGTCAGATTTGACTCTAATCGGGCTATACTACATGATACTTTTAAAAACAGAACAGTTTTATGCCTTCTTCCTAGAATGAATCTGACCATGATTAGGGCCAGATTCAACTCGAGTAATGCCCAACCTATTAGACACTGAACTATTACCATATGTACACAACAAATTTCAGCAAGTATTCACACAAATATTTTGACTATTCTAGGCATTTTTAAGGAGTAAATCCGACCATTTTGGGGTTCAGATTCCCTGCCTTAATACCCTTTTCAACCATAGACTTTGTACCCTTAATGGGAAATTTCAGTAAGAAACTAATGTTTGTGCACTACTATGGGGTGAATCTGGCCATTAAAAGGTCAAATTCATCTTCCTTAGTGTAGATTATCTAAGCAAACACAAAGAAAACATCCACCTCATTTTTATTGACACTAACAACACAAATTTATGTATTCATAGTCTAAAATCAACAAGAATTAAGCAGTACTAAGCTGATACCAATACGAATAGTTTCAAAGGGTTCATATACATAAAAGATAGCACCTACTCAAGTTCATCTAGCCATAAACTGACTAGCACGTTAAGCATAACAGTAAATAAATGAACATCACACTTTAGATTTTTCATACAAGCAGAAGTAAGAAGTTTCAATTACAAAATAACAGGTCACAGCAAATGGAAAACAAAGGTTCATATCTGGAAATTTCATTAAGAGTGAGCAATTACATACCTTTTTGAAGAGAATCAAAAAACTGACCAAATAAAGGTCAGGAAAAGAGAGAGATCAACAAAAAGAAGAAAATCCAGCAACAACAAGCAGAAAAACCAAAACCAAAAAAACCTCAGCAGGAAATTAACGCAGAAATTTAGAGTGTGAATACTTAAAGTTCTCCAAAATCAGAATACCAAAAAGAAGAACAAAAGCTGTGAACCTAACAATACACTGATGAATTTTTGTTCAAAGGAGATCAGATTTTTCTCTTTGTTTTCTACTAATATTTTGGAAATTTTTTTTGTGAGCAGCAGATGCTCTGATTTTTAGTGTTTTCAAATGTTTTTCTGGTAGTAAAGGTCTATTTCCTCAGTAAAAAAAATGTTTTGAGTGGTAAAAATGTGTGTATATATAGGGGTATTTGGGATAGGATATGCTTAGCATATTTTCTATCCAATAAGCTGAAAATAGTATAAATGCAGCTGTCACCCTTATCTTTTGGGACATCTGCCCTATTCCAGAAGATTCCCAGCCCTTTAAATTACTTTAACCCCTAATATCTGATTTGTCTGATATTTCCTTATTCTAGAAGTTTCTTGGGTTGTTACACCCAAGATTCTTCAGTTGTAATTCCTAAACTGCCCCTTAATATCCTTAGAATTACCCCTTACGGTTAACCAAGGTTAAAAGGCTAATCAAGGTTATTGATCAAGTGTTAAATTAATTTCAATTAGTTTGTCTTAATTGAATAGTTAACTTTTAATAAAGCTCAACTTAGATTAACTTTTGTCTTAATATGTAATTAGCTTAGTCGTTTATCTAAGTTAGGAATTGAGTTAGGTATTTTATTCTGATTTAGTTGATTACATTAGTATTATATCTTTAATGAAGTTGGAAGCCAATCTTGTTTAAGAGGTGAGGTTAGGTAATTAACTAATTTAAATTAGTTAGTTTAAGTCTCTAGACTTAGGTTAATTATACTATTATTTATTTCAGTTTCAAATGTACACTTAATTAGTCGAGTATAATTATCTCTCTATTACCTAATTAATAATTACCTAATCAATTAATTTAGGTGGACGATTAAACTTTTCGATTATACTAAAATCAGAAGACAAATTAGGGTAGATATATATTATCAAGTTTAGGTTTGAACCCAATTCAACAAATCAACATAGAACCTAAAAATCAGAAGCTAAGCTATAGCAGGTAATCAATTAATCGGAACCCTAAAATCCTAATCGATTGATGATTAATCAACAACTATAATGAACCCCTAATAAAGTATTAATCAAGGACAACAAAATGTTGAAATGGCTATCATTTGAGAATTGCTAACCTAATCCACACACACATGAAAGAAACATTGAAATCCAAATTAATCAGTAGAAACAGTTACACATATACAAGATATGATTTCATTTAGAAACGTAAGACCACCTTCAGTTAATCAAAAAGTATTAAACATTGCTAAAGAAACCAAACATAAAATTTATGAAGCCTAATTGATTAATTTACCTAAGAAAGACTGATTATTCAGAAGCAATATCAATTCTACTCTAGGAAATTTATTTAATAAGAGTGAAGAAAAGAGAAAAAGGAGAAGGGTACCAGTGGGAGTGGTTTGACGGATTCCGGCGGGTACGAAAACAACCCAAACCCGCATGAATCGATAGCTCTCAACAAGAGCTGTCGATTCATGTAGGTGTGAGACATTGGGAGCCTTCAATCTAGCAGGGACATGTTCTTAGGGTTTCCACATTCCTAGATCTGAACTTACTCAAAATTGAGTGATTTTTTGGGGAAACTAATAGTGGGACGGGGTTAAGGAGGTGAAGGAGGTTGTAAGGTAGAAGTTTGCGGTCGATTGGCATAGCACCGCCGCCGGTGGGCGATTTCCAGTCGGCGGAGCTAGGTGGGAGACGGCAGGGTTGTGAGGGGCTAGAGAGACAAGAC
>ML334674.1:0-21278 GCA_005239505.1 Nicotiana paniculata
TGCGGGTACCTCACATTTAGTTCCAACCATCTGATTTGCTATTGCATCCTTCTAGTGGCTTTGCTTTCCATGCTCCTAAAAAAATCAAAAAAAAAAAAAAATTGACACTACGAAAATAATACAATTAGAAAAAACAATATAAAAGAAAGCAGTAAAGCTGGGTTGCCTCCCAACAAGCGCTTGATTTAACGTCGCGGCACGACGTGAATCACTTTTTGCCTCCAGCTCGAACTTATGAATTGAGCCCCCAATTTGGCATAAAATTTTCGGTTACGCTCCAAAGGTGGTGGAACAAATTTGATTGACCCAAGCAATCATTGTACTATTTTACACTTCTTGGCATTTAGATGAAGTATGTAGTCCTGTCTTTCTGGCAAGAAAAATTCCAGAATGTAGGCATCTTTTTCCGCATTCCTTGACTCCTCAATTGGCTCGGATGACTCTATTTCTATATCATCATTCAAGCACAATGTGGAAAAATGTTGGGAGTGAGGACCAATGCGCTCAAACACATGATCTTCAGGACTTTCAACATCCTCAACATCAATCACACTAGAGTCAATTAAATTTGAATCCTCAACGTCCCTGGTTGAGTCTACTATTACTTCTTCAACATCGGCATCCTCAAATTCTAGTTGGTTAGAGTGTTGAGTTTCTACTTTAGACCCCTCCATTGGCACCTCAATTTCCATCTCTAATGTACACTGCTCCTGGCTACTATCCATAATATTGGCATATTNTATTTCTATTAACTTCACAAGAAAAAGAAGAACCATCAAAGTAAGGGGTTGGGGGAGGATAAGAAATATAAGCACAACCATAAAAGTGACCATCTTGACCACCACAAATATCACATACATTCCACACATAAGATTGAGTTAGTGCACATAACTCTCTCTCGGGAATATTTTGATAATTTTGTTCTGGGTGGTTTCCTTCATAATATGCATAACAAGGATCAAAAGTAGAATTACTAACATCTAAACTCTCATAATTCCATGATGCCATGTTTTTTTTTTCAAATTAACAAATACAATTAAAATAAAGAAAATAAAAATCAAATACAAAAAAAATCAAACTTGAAACCTAGTAATATGTATAATTACAGCTACACTTGATAATACCGTTAACTCCCCGGCAACGGCGCCAAAATTTGATCACGCTCAACTATGTCTAATAAAAGACTAAACGAGTGTTGCAAATATAATCTGGGTTATTAAGCCCAGAGTCGATCCCACAGGGAGTTAACGTATCAAGCAAGCTGTCAGAATACTAAAATGTCACTTGGTGTTGTTTAAACTACTATAACTGAATGAAAATATTAAAACTAAATATTAACTACAATAAGGTGTAAACAATTGTAATAAGGTTCTAAAGTTATGGTTTCCCCCGTCGGTGAACTTCCTTCTCGGATACTTCTTATAGTTTGATTAGTTGTCTCTATCAATCATGAACACTCTATCTACCATAAATCTCTCTCAAGTAATTATGATAATTTACTAGACGCACTCTCTCAAGTTACGCTAGCTAGATTGCATTACAGTTCACTTTAGATTGCACCCGAGGTATCGTTATCTCTAATCCAACCTCTAAACCCTCGGTTATGACTTTCGTCTATACTCTGGGAGTGGTGTTGTTCAAACAACTACCTAAATATGCACTCTCTCTCAAGTAGATACATAATAAATAGGAACAACTAATTAATGGTCATTCAATAAGCTACAACAAGAATGTAGTTGAACAAATAGAGATGAACAATCAACCAAACTATATTGATATCACCATAAGTTTGTCCCGCAACGGGTTCCACCAAAACCCTAGATTAAATAAATTAGCTAAACATGTTCATAAGAATCAAATCCAAAATAACTTGCATAATTAAACTACAAAGTAATGAATAAAAGCTGTACAAATCGATATTTTTACTTCTCTTCAATGGCTTCCTTTCCACCTTCAAGTTGTGTTTTTGGGTCTATTTATATGTTTGGGATAAACCCTAAACGTGTAGGAGACTTCTATTCCAACCGGGAAATACTTAAACTCTTCAAAACTCGGAATTGACCGGACCTCGGGACCTAGGCGTTTGGGCCCAAACGCCCCCTTAAAGCCAGAACAAGCCTGGCTTTAGGGCTCTAACGCACCCACTAATGCCAGGCTGACCCTGGATTTAGGGGCCAAACTCCCCACTAACGCCCGGGTTGGCCTGTCTTTAAGGCCAAAACGTTCGGCTATAGCCCGGGTCACTCCTTTTCAACTCTTGATCGTATTTTCGACGTTCATGCATCCATTTAGCTCGGTTTCCATCTCCAATGCACCTACACATGAAATAAACTCCATTATCCACATAAAAAGTGTATTTTTATCATTAACGCACATAAAATGTAAGGCATATAACTTGTTAAACCATGAATTCTAGCCACACATCAGGGGACACGAATCAACCTCCCCCATCTACAGAACTCGTGATTTTTTTTTGGATGCAGGAACAAAGAATGAACATGTTCAAAATCACAATCCTCGAAACCATCGCACTTGTCGAAATTTGCTATCAGCACGAACAAACAATGCTCTGTAATTACAATTCTCACAACAAACACAATATCAAAGCCTGCTGCCAGCTAAGAAAGTCTACTGTCATTTACTATTTAATCTTCTGTATAAGGCTAAGTTCTGCCTTCATTTTGCATAAGGCTAAGCTCTGCCTTCATCTTGCAATGGACTAAGCTCTGTCCCGCATTTTGCATGAGGCTAATTTTTGCCTCCATCTGCATAAGGCTAACCGCTGCCTTTATATCTGCATGAGGTTAAGCTCTACCTCTATTTGCGTAAGGATAATCTCTTCCTTCCATATTGCATAAGGATAATCTCTACCTTCTCTTACATAAGGCTGATCTCTGCCCTCATTCTGCATAAGGCTAATCTTTGCCTTCCACATCTCTGCACGAGACTAAGTTATGTCTCCATACTTGCATGAGGCTAAGCTCTGCCTCCAATGCTTTTCACCGAGACTAAGCACTGTCTCTCAAGCATTATTTACTTCCCTTCGTGGGCTGAAATATTGCCAACCTGTCCAAAGGCAACATAGTCTAACGGCACCATCCTCATAGCTGGAAGACACCATGTCATGGTCTGAGGATCTCTCTCAATTTTGCATATCATTATTCAAAGGCGTCATAGTTCAGAGACACCATCTTTATGGCCCGAGACCATAATTTCATGTCCTGCGAATCTCTCATCAAACAATTCATGGCCCAGGACATCATGGTCTGAGGACGTCATCCCTAACCGTCCGAAGACAACATTCATAGTCCAACGAGAGCCTGCATCATGTTTAAATTTATGCACAATATACACTTGCAGTATCCTTCTTTGCAGGTAACCCGGCAAGCGACGGCTACCCCGCAGGAGCGATCCCGATCCAGTTCTCCCAGCCATATCAAACCTAATCTCTCCCGTAGAATCGTTCATTCATCTAGCCCTAGATATTGCGTCCGTTCTTGTGATGACTTCATCAGTATACTTCGCCGATGAATCTGAAACTACATACGGTCTGATTCTTCTAAAACTAGGGATATGTAGGCAGCTCAGAAGCCAGAGTACGGCCTAAATCTCTCGAACCATTTCGCTCGGTCAAAATTGGCCATCATATCTTTATCCGACAACTCTTTCATCCTTTCCAGGTAAAGAGGCACAGCTGTTGACACCCAATTTTTTCCAAAAAATCATTTAAATTTGCATATATACCTTCAAAGTCATGCATTAATAGCAATTACTATTTTTCCATTATTTTCCTACATTTTTATTAATTTGCCGGTATTTATTTCCAATAAATAATTATAAAATTACATCACAAATGATTTCAAAAGTATCTCTTGATTTAATTTATTGTTTATGGTCCTAATTAGACCCAATTATTTCATAATTAACCAAATTGGCATCTTTTGGCTATAATTGCAATAACTTTGTAATTATAGCCCAATCATATAATTTTGCACTATTTTCTACTAGAAATTAGTCATTGGTACTTTTAAATACTAAAAAATTACTTCAAACAATTTTCTATGCATGAAATTCATTTTTCATAATTATTAGCTATTTTGTAAATTATTTTAATTAATTTGAATTGGGTATTTAACAAATAGCTTAATTTCATTTCAATTGTAGCCCAAGTCAAACCAGATCCAAACCCAATTAAATCAACCCAATACCCAAGCCCAATCCATTAACTTACCCGACCCAATGTCTAAATAAATCTTGGTCGTTGATCAACTTTGATCAACTGGCCAGATTCACCCATACCATAATTAACCTAATAGTCTACACCCTCTGTCACGACCCAAAATTCATAAGGTCGTGATGGCGCTGGACATCATTGTCAGGCAAGCCGATCATTTATTTACCGAAATAATTTCCGGTTTAAACATTTATGAAAAACATTAGCTTGCACTTTACTACATATTAACTAAATAAAAATCTATTAAGTAAAACAATAGTTTAAATATTACACTTTACCAAATATATCCCAACACATCCCAGAACCCGGTGTCACAAGTACATGAGCTATTTCTAAGAATTTATACAATTATCACTAAGCGTGTCCGAAATGCAAATTGGACTAGGAAATATAAAATGAAAATAAATACAGAACGAGGGAGACTCTGTCAGCTGCGAATTGCCTCCGGATGATTCAGCTCGCCTAAGTCTCTGAATCCTCCACATTGCTATGAAAGTACCTGTGCAATAAAATCCACAGCAAGTGTAGCATGAATACAAAAACAACGTGTACTCAGTAAGTCGCCCGCCTAACCTCAGAGAGCTAGTGACGAGAGGTCAAATTAGACACTTGCTAAAGGTCGATTTAGAATATTCAAGTACGACACTAAGCATGATTATCATAGACAATTTATTAAAATCAGGAATAAATATTATCAACTTCGTTCACATTTAACACTTTATATCTTCGTCATATTAATAACGATTAATCAACATGAGTGATTTAATCAAATAACAATTAATCAGGAAGGAACAACTTCTTCCAAAATCTTATAATAACTTTAAATTTCTGTCATTTCAATTGACAACTTAAAATCTCAGGCCAGTAATCAGGCAAAAATCATAGCAACTACGCAGTAAATATTATGCGCAAGCAATGCCGAGGGTCGAACGGTGCGGACCAATAATAAGAAATTGTGCACTTTCGAAGGGTCGAACGGCTCGAACCATAGATACATCTATCTGCCCCGCTCGCGAATCGATCATGCGACGCGGTTATACATACAAATAATAAGCCTAGCCTGCTCGCGAGTCATACCTGCGACTCAAGTGCTCATATATACACATATCCACATAATAAATCCGTATTTTTATCAAGAAGCAGTTTTTCTCAAGAAAGTGGTAAAAATACTTCTTAAAGGAACATGAAATATAGTTTTAAAATCTTTGTTTTGAAACTCATTTGCCAAGTTTAATGATATTCCATAATACAACCCTATCAGGCACACAATTATCCACAGAGGAATAAACTCACTTTCAAGATTATTAGGAAAATGGACTCTAGTCTTCTTTTAGATATTCAATTACGATTTCAATTATATTAGCAGTTTAATATTACAGACAGGATTACAGGTACAACACATAAGGCATGCTAGTGGATCCTAGACTACTCGGGCAAGGCATAATAGTAGCTACGCACGGACTCCCGTCACCTCGTGTGTACGTAGACTCTGAAGATAATAACATATACTTAATTAATTCACCTAGGTGGACAATTCCCTCTCACAAAGTTAGAAAGGAGACTTATCTCGCTCCGAGATTCCATAACCAGCCTCCAAGCTCTTCCGATGACTCCAAAAGGATGCACAACGTCCCAAAACTATCCAAACAATGACAACCCAATGAAAATATACTCTAATATTTGCAACAATTCCAAATTATATAATTTCCCAACCCCGCTTAGTGAAATGACCAAAATGCCCTCGGGCTCACGTGCCCGGAATCCAAAAATTCTCGAAGATATATTCTACCCATAGCCTTACTAACTCATATATACAATTTACTCAAATATTCATGCTCAATTTGTGGCTAAAAATCAAATTTCCATTTTCTAGGTTTCCTTCAAGATTCCCAAATTTTCCTCAATTTCCCATACCAAATCTATGTAATAATCTTGTATTTAATTCAAAAACGTGAAGAAATTACTTACCTTGCGATCCTTGGAGAAATCCTCTCCTTGAAGCTCCTCCAAATCACCCATAGCATATGAAAATAGAGGGAGAAATGTCAAAATTCTTGCTTAAAAACAATCTACCCAGGCCTATTTCCGCACCTGCGGTCTCCTTGTCGCACCTGCACTTACGCAGGTGTGACCAAATCTCCCGCGCCTGCGGCCTCCTTGGCTCCGGCACAATTTCGCACCTATGGCGCCCTTAGCCGCACCTGCGGCCAAATCCTCGCAGGTGCGGTCAAACCAGATGACAGCAACCTTCAGCTTTCTTCAATTTCAAATATTGATCCGTTAACCACCCGGAATCCACCCGAGGCCCCCGGGACCCCGTCCAATTATACCAATGTCACGACCCAAATCCTAACTCAGGTCGCGATGGCGCCCAACGGAGGGGTTAGGCAAGCCAACATGAATGACACTAAGTGTTACTGTTCCCATTTGGTTAATTGTCCCAACATCTACCAGTTTTTAAGAAATTACTAACATGATGATAACCTGTGACATAACATAAAATCATACGACACCTGAACCAAAAGATAAGCATATATATAAATATACAGCCCAAAACCCAAAATATACGCTATGTGTGTGCCAGGAACTAGTGTCACGAGTGTCACAGGCAATTATCTGAATATACAAGGATAATATATATATATATATATATATATATATATATATATATATATATATATATATACAATCCCACAGTCTGAATGAAGTAGACGAGAAAATGACAAAGGAAACTTCAGGGCGCTGCCAGAGATCGTTAGAAAGAACAACTCACCGCGAAGTCCATTCAACTCAAGTCAGTATCTATCACCGGCCTGATAATCAGATGTACCAGCCTCCGGAACTTTACAGTCAAGAAGAAGAAGAAGAGGAAGAAGAAGAAGAGGAAGAAGAAGAAGAGGAAGAAGAAGAAGAAGAAGAAGAAGAAGAAGAAGAAGAAGAAGAAGAAGAAGAAGAAGAAGAAGAAGAAGAAGAAGAAGAAGAAGAAGAATAAGAAGAAGAAGAAGAAGAAGAAGAAGAAAGAAGAAGAAGAAGAAGAAGAAGAAGAAGAAGTGCAACATGAGTACATAATAATTATGTACCCAGTGAGTATCCCGTCCAAACTCGAATGAGTAGGGACGAGAGGTCGACTAGGTACTCACTAAGGTCCAGCAATATAATATATAACGAGATATGGCTAAAGCAATAGGCATGTGAAACAGTGGACAACAAGTACATAGAAAATAAAGAAATCCAGATAATAACTGAAAAAGGAACAGCAAAGTACCAAAATCTCCTCTTAACCAATACCTGACACTCCAGTTATAAGTGACTCAGAACTCAAGTGATCATACACATACCAGGACAAGACGATCGGCCGGAGTCGTAAGGGTGGTCATAGGGACTGAGTTCATAAGCTAACCCATGATCGCGAATCATACCTGCGACTGGCGTGCTGACACGATATAATAAGCTAACCCGCAATCGCGCATCGTACCTGCGACTCGTGTGTTGACTCGATAATAATAAGCTGACCCACGATCGCGCATCATGTCTGCGACTCGTGTGCTGACTCGATAACAAGTGCATATATATATATATATATATATATATATATACATATGTGTACCAACTCAACAGGGAACTCAACAGGACTGTGTCAATACCACGGATAGCAACATGGATTTAAATCATAATGTTTCATGTTTCCATATCACCTCANATTTCCATATCACCTCAGCAGTAATTACAACTCATAACACATACAAAGGTACAAATAAGGCACATAGTGGCATGATCGTGAGTCCTAAAGCTACACGACATAGCAATATAGTCTCCACGTAATGACTCTCGTCACTTGGTACGTATGCAACTCCCACAACATGTATACATAGCAAATAAGGAACCTATGGGGACATTTCCCCCTTACAAAGTTGTAAAGGAGACTCACCTCGTGACGAAACCACCTCTCGGATCAAGGATGCCCAAAACTCCTAAATCTACCCTCGACGGCTCGCAACTAGCCAAATATAGTATAATGACATCAATGCATGCTCAAAGTAGGAAAATTATTCTAATTTTTCCATAATTCAATATTCTTGAGAAATTCCCAAAATCCAACCCTGAGCCCACACGCTCGGATTTTGAAAATTCTCGAAGGGATCACTCACCCGAAGCCTAAGGATCATAATTATGTGATTTATACTTGAATTCGCAGCCTTAAACGGATAATTCACAAGTTCTTCAAAATCCCTAAAGTTACTACCCAATTTCATGAATTTGATATTTTAAAAGAGAGATTAACTAGGAATTTATGTTTAAAACTAGTGTTAAGTAAGGAATTTACTTACCTTGGTAGTAGGTTGGGTGACCCCTCTTGGAATCTCTCACTAACTCAAGGAAGAAGATGAAAATGGGGGAAAGAATGACCCAATCTCTTATATAAATTAACTGCCCAGCTATTTCCTTAACCGCGATCGCGACATGGGGCCCGCGATCGCGAAGGCCAACTGGCCAGATCTTTGCAAACACGGAGGAAGTCCTGCGATCACGAAGGGCAAATATGCCTGGCCCCGACCTAACTCTATGCGAATGCGAGAAAGAGGTTGTGATCGCGAAGGCTAAGGACCCAACCTTTCGCGATCGCGAAGAGTTATCTCCGATCACGTAGAGCAATCAACAGCCCAGCCCAATTCCTTTTTCGCGATCGCGACCCTCCTTCCGCGATCGTGAAGAAGGAAACCAGACAGTAAAAATCTGGTTTTTTGAAAACTTAGCTCCCAGGGGTCCAAAACTCACCCAAGACCATCGGGACCCCTTCAAAAAGCACCGGCAAGTCTGTATTCATGATACGGACTCGCTCGAACTTTCGGAACGTGAAAAACAACAACGAAATTTAGAATTCAACCCCAAAACCAAATTGAATCAAACTTAAGAACTTAAGATTCTATAATTCACTTCAATGCACCGAACAGGCCTATACTACTCGGAATGACCTCAAATTTTGCAGGCAAGTCATAAATGACATAACGGAACTATTCCCAGTCCCGAAATTCCGTTCGTACCTTGATAGCATAAAATCACGTCCCAACCCAAATTTTAACTTAAGGAAATCCGGATTTCCATTTCGGGCGCCGAAATGCTCCCGAGTCACCGAAAACCCGTTCCGAACATACGCCCAAGTCCGAAATTATCATACGGAACTACTAGAGCTATCAGAACTTGATTCCGAGGTCGTTTGCTTAAAATGTTGACCGGATTCAAACTTGGCCAAATAGGCCAACCTTAAGGAAGTAAGTGTTCCTAAAGCACTCTAATCACTCCCAAATCCTGAACCACCCGTCCCCGCAAGTCATAAAGCATGAATAGCCACTATGGAAAACTTAATTTAGGGGAACGGGGTCCTAATACACAAAACGACCGGTCGGGTTGTTACATCCTCCCCCTCTTAAATAAACGTGCATCCTCGAACGGGTCTAGAATCGTACCTGAAGTACTGAATAGCTGTTTCTGTCCCGCATGTCCTCCTCGGACTCCCAAGTCGCCTTCTCAGCTGGTTGGCCTCTCCACTGGACCTTTACTGCAGAAACTCTCTTGGACCTCAACTGGCGGTCCTGTCTATCAACAATGGCAACTGGCTCCTCCTCGTAGCCCAACTTCTCATCCAACTGAATAGTGTTGTAATCAACCACGTGAGATAAGTCGGCGTGATACCTCCGAAGTATGGATACATGAAAGACCGGATGAACTCCCGATAAAGCTAAAGGTAAAGCAAGCTCGTAAGAGACCTCTCCGACTCGCATCAACACCTCAAATGGACCTATGAACCTGGGGCTCAGCTTGCCCTTCTTCCCGAATCTCATAATGCCCTTCATCGGTGAAACCTTCAGCATAACCTTATCTCCCTCCATAAATGCTACATCACGCGCCCGCTGATCTGCGTAACTCTTCTGTCTGGACTATGATGTGCGCAGCCTCTCCTAAATTATCTTCACCCTCTCCAGAGCATCTCTCACCAGATCTGTTCCATATAACCCGGCCTCGCCCGGCTCAAATCACCCGATAGGATAACGACACTGCCAACCATTAAAGCCTCGAATGGAGCCATCTCGATGTTGGACTGGTAACTATTATTGTATGCAAACTCCGCCAAAGGCAAGAACTGGTCCCACTGACCCCCAAAATCAATCACACACGCCCTGAGCATATCCTCCAATATCTGAACCATGCACTCTGACTGGCGATCGGTCTGAGGGTGAAATGTTGAACTGAGGTCTATCTGAGTGCCCATCTCACTGTGCAAAGCTCTCTAGAAGTGCGAAGTGAACTGAGGACCCCGATCTGATATAATAGAAACCGGCACACCATGCAACCGGACTATCTCTTGAATGTAAATCTGAGCTAGCCTCTCTGTAGTGTAAGTAGTAGCCACGGGAATGAAATGTGCAGATTTGGTCAATCTATCCACAATGACCCAATCCGCGTCAACCTTCCGCAATGTCTGAGGCAACCAACTACGAAGTCCATGGTGATGCACTCCCACTTCCATTCAGGAATGGGCATTTGAGACACCTAGCCAAGTCTGTATTCATGATACGGACTCGCTCGAACTTCCGGAACGTGAAAAACAACAACGAAACTCAGAATTCAACCCCAAGACCAAATTGAATCAAACTTAAGAACTTAAGATTCTAGAATTCACTTCAATGCACCGAACTGGCCTATACTACTGAATGACCTCAAATTTTGCAGACACGTCATAAATGACATAACGGAACTATTCTCAGTCTCAAAATTCTATTTGGACCTCGATAGCATAAAATCACGTCCCAAATCAAATTTCAACTTAAGGAAATCCTGATTTCCATTTTGGGCACCGAAATGCTCCTGGGTCACCGAAAACCCGTTCCGAACATACGCCCAAGTCTAAAATCATCATACGGAACTACTGGAACTGTCAGAACTTGATTCCGAGGTCGTTTGCTCAAAATGTTGACCGAAGTCAAACTTGGCCAAATAGGCCAACCTTAAGGAACCAAGTGTTCCTAAAGCACTCTAATCACTCCCAAATCCCGAACCACCCGTCCCCACAAGTCATAAAGCACGAATAACCACTATGGGGAACTTCATTTAGGGGAATGGGGTCCTAATACGCGAAATGACCGATCGGGTCATTACAACCAACCTGTTCCAAAACATAATGCGGACTTGCTCGAGGCCTCAAATCACATCAAACAACATCGAAACCACGAATCGCACCCAAATCCCAACTTTATGAACTTAGAAATTGCCAACTTCTACATCTGATGCCGAAACCTATCAAATCAAGTCTGATTGACCCCAAATTTTGCACACAAGTCATATTCGACATTACAGACCTTCTCCAACTTCTGGAATCGTATTCCGACCTCGATATCAAAATTTCCACTTCCGGTCGGATTTCTCAAAAACCTTCAAATTTTTTATCTTTAGCCAAATGACTCCAAAATGTCCTACGGACATCCAAATTCACTTCCGATCGCGCTCCCAACTCTCACCATACGAAGCTATTCCCAGACTCAGAATCCCAAACGGACATCAACATCACTGAAATGCGCTTCAAGACCAAACCTATGAAATTCTTTTAAATTGCTAACTTCCACAATATGCATCAAAATGCTCACCGATTATCCAAAGCCCAATTCGGACATACGCCCAAGTCCAAAATCATCATACAAACCTGCAGGAACCTTCAAATCCTGATTCAGAGGTCGTTTACTCAAGATTCCAATCTTAGTTGATTATTCCAACTTAAGGCTTCTGAAATGAGAATTTTCTTTCCAAATCAACTCTAAACTTTCTGAAATTCAATTCTGGCCACACCTACAAGTCATAATACCTGAAATGGAGCTGCTCATGACTTCAAACCGCTGAACGACGCGCTTGGGATCAAAACGGCCGATTGAGTCGTTACACCCTCCCCCATTATCTCATTCTCTCAGTCTACCTCCGCCGCCATTTCCTCCTAGTCTCTCTCAAACCCTCTCAACCCAAACCCTAATATCCTCTCACCGGCTGCTTGCTCGCTGATAACTATGGTGGTCTCACCACCATCCCAGCCTCCATGGCTCCTTCCCACACCGGGTTATTGCTGCCTTGAGGTCCTCAAAGGAACCAGAAGGCGGTTCATTCACCCCCCATGGTTTTCATATCATTCTCAGGCCTTTCATGGCCATCTGAGTAAGATCCTCCCATCTCCAGCTAGAACCTGTGGTTTCTAAGCTGACTTTCTCTCTCTGAAACCCTAATTTTAACACTGGATTTCTTAGATCTGCAATAGATCTGGGTATATTTCGAGTTATTTTGCTGTTTTCTTAAAGATTTTCCTATTTTCCTAAAGCATCTCTTCATCTTCAAACTAGGGTTTCTTAATCCCTTTTTAGAAAAATGATTCTTATTCTGACTTTAGTGTTATTCTGTGATTTTCACCGTGTTTAAACGACTTTTTTAAGTTTTTCCTTTATCTGATTTTATTATGTTGAAAACCCTAAGTTTCTTGGTTTAATCTTTGGGTTCTGAGTTTATCTTTACTGTTCGTTCTCTAACTTGTTTTCATGTTTGATTCTAATGAATCTACTTCGATTGATCTGAGAATTTTTGTGATTTTCACCATGTTTAACTTACTAGGGTTTGTGATTCTGCCTATTATGTGCTTACCTCGCTAACTCTCAGAGGTTTATGTTTATCAGTACTATATTCTAGTTTGAATCCCTGATTCTATATGATTTTTACTTTACCATGTCTATTAGGGTTCTAATTCTTGCCTTATGCCTTGCTTATCATGTGTTTATTCTGTGCAATTTGTGTTGATTCCCCCTAATCAGTATTATTTCCTATTTTAAGCCTTGATTCCCTGTGATTGATACCTTTCACTAATCCCTTATGATGATTTCCCTGTTGATTTTCCGACCTTAGCTTATTTCTTGCCTTATTTTATGGTCGACTATGCTGTCAAATTAATTCTCATGTTATTTCCTCAATTAGAATCCTCTGAACCTAGTCTCAATTACATGTTCTATACTAGTACTGTGCTGAATTATTTCCTTATTGTGTTATAGTCCAATCATACGGTATATTTCCTTATTTATTACATGTTTATTACCGTTCAAAGTTAATTCCTTAATTGAAGGGAGTACTTACATTGAGTTTATGCTGATTGACTATGATTCCCCAATTACTACATGACTTTGACTTTTACCTTATTCTCTACCTAGTTTCAAACTATATATACATTGCTCTTTCATTCACTCAAGACACGAACACATTAGTTCAAAAACTCTCTCTCATACTCAAAGCATTTCTGCTTTATTTCTTTATTACTTTCTATTATTCTGAATTAGTCAGCTGCAAGCCAAGACTAATTATTGTTCTCTCCTATCCTTCACTTTGTGTTTACTATCTCTTTACTGGTATGTTCTGATTTCAATTCAAGTCCCAAAACCAACATGTTTCTTTTACTGCTTCAGTTTATCATGTTTCTGGTATGTTTCTACCTATGGTTTTGTTGTTCAACATGTAATTGACATGTCTACATCATTGTTCATCTATCATATTATGTTATGTCCCACTCTCCCTTAGGATCAGTATGCTTATGAATATGTTACCCCCTTGTAGTATGTCCCAATGTGACTCTTCTCTATCTTATGTTTACCTGGTTTCTAGTATGAACCTTTCTTTGCAAAGCAATTTGTATCCTAGGTTGTCTGATTCTGTGTTATTTCTGAAATTCATGTTGTGTTGATGCCATTAGCTATCCCCTAATCCCCATAAACCCCCTACAAGAACTTCTATGCTTCTGTATACTATGTGATCTGTGTCCCCAATTCCCATCACTCTTGTATGAAGGACTGCGATTTGAATATGCTGAATATGTTTGTGCTGTGATTAGTCTACTGTTTGTTAATTTCCTACTCTTGTCAAAAACTATTTTTTTACTAAACAACTCTCCTATTTTTTAAAACTGTTTCAACTAAGTCTTTTTCAAACATTGTCTTTCCTATTAAAACCTTTTCAAAACTATGTCAAGCACTCTCACTCTACTCTTAGGTCCTTAGGTTCTGCCCCCTCCAGTGTATGGCTGCCTTGGGATTCCTGTGAGATCCCTCTGAACTCTGATGCACCGGGGGCTGGCCCTTCCATACTGCACTTACTCAAATTATGGTTATGAAATCTGGGTGTGAGCACTACTCGGGATCCCTTGAGGTCCTTAGGGAACTCTGACACACCCGGATATGAGAAAGGCTATGAAATATTTGGGCACTTGAGGTCCTGGGAATCTGGGCCTGTTTTTCAGGCTCTCTATAGTTTAACTTCTTCTTTTCCTTTATCTATTTATGTAATTTACTCAGCTAGTCTGTAATAATTATTTGTAAGCAGATATTGGGGATGGCTAGTGAAGTGGGGAGGGTAGCCATATAGTTCTGTTAACATCATCGGGTAGAAATCTTGTTTTAAGCTTTTCATTGTTTTTATCTGCATTAGAATCCATGTTTTAGGACCATCATGTTCATTCAAACCATGCCAAGCATGCACTAGATACCATGTTCCTAGGATTTTATGTCTACTGTTTCAGCATCTAATCCATGCTTTATGGTTATCGCTTAGAGATCCTGCTCCTAGGACAATAAACAATGTTAACATAAAAGCTGTTACTTCTGTGCTTCAAAATCATGTCTCCGTCACCCCGTAACTCTTTGTGCATATTAGATACCATGCTCTAAGATTTCGTTTACATCTGCTTAACCACGCCTAGTTTACTACTGACTCACGAAAAAGGTAGAAACAATGTCACATCTAATTGTCTTGCCCTTGATAAAACTAGTAAATATCTTTGCATAATCGTATCACCTAGAACAACATATATAACATTCCAGAAATCATATACCTCAAGTGCGTTAATAATGGGATTTTAAACACAAAGGACCAATAATAGAGGCACACATCAAAGTCACAAACAAGCAGTACACCAATTATCCTTGAATTACTCTTTATGGATTATCTTCAATGGTACATATTCAATTAAGTCATTAAGTACAAGTAGGAACGAATAGGAGTATTGAGTGCATCGAGTTTTTTTCCTCACCTAATTGGTATACTAGTTTTCGTTTAGAATACGACTCAAGGACATATTGTTTTAATAAGAAACCATACTTTGAAACCTCTATCTTTCGTCAGAAGCTCATTCTGAATAATCAAGTTTATAAGTTCATACAAGATGACCCGGAATGTAGAAATTAGAAATTGAGCCGATTATACTTAATCTGACGGAAAACATTAAGGAATTCCATTCAGAGAGAAAGTTTAGCCAATATACCTGGTTGAGCTTTCCTTAAGTTTCTACAACACACCAACACCTTTAGCAATAATAATCTATAAGGAGATAGCGAAAATCGATTAATGTCTAGGAAGATTACACATGGTGAAACTGTCGTAGGACTTTCATCAACCACCTAAAATGCGTAATACACTACAAGGTCCGGAAATGGAAATCCTTTCTTCCCTCAACCAATTTTAACAAGAACTACCCTAGGTAGTTCATTAATATCACATACTACAACTTAGCCCCACGTGCATGGCCTATTTCTAATCCCCACAACATATTTGAACTTGTGATGACCCAAGGGGTCATTTCAATGAAATTATACTCGTTCTAGGCTTATTAGCCATAAAAAGATTAATTATAAATACCTCAATTTGTGTGCACAGTCCGGGTGTGAAATCGGAAAGCTTTTTATGTAAAATTATGAGAAATAGTAATTTCTAGAGTTAAAATTTGATTAAAGATGATTTTAGTCAATATTTTGAGTAAACGGACCCGGATCCGTGTTCCGGCGATCCCAGGAGGTCCTCAATAAAACATGGGACTCGGGCGTATGCTCGTAAATGAATTTCGAGGTCTTAAGCCTTGGAAATTAATTTTTGAAGGAAATTGTTTTGCTAAAATATTAATGAAATAAGGAAAATAATTAATGGTTGAAACCATTGGTATCGGGCCCGTATTCTGGTTTCGGAGCCCAGTATAGATTTGTTATAGCATTTAAAGTTTTACTGTGAAATTTGGTGAAAAACGGAGTTCATTTGACGTGATTCGGACTTCCGGTTAAAAAGTTATGAACTTCAAGTATTCTTGAGGAAAATGATGAGTTTTTAGGTTTAATTCATAGTTTTACATGTTATTTTCATGATTTTGTCACACGAGCAAGTCCGTATGATGTTTTTAGACTTCCGTGCAAGTTTTGTTTAGATCCTCGAGGGCTCGGGTGAGTTTCGGATTTTTTTAGACTTCCGTGCAAGTTTTAGGTTTAATTCATAGTTTTTTAGACTTCCGTGCAAGTTATTTTCATGGTTAAGTTTTGTTCACTTAACAGTTCTTTGTGTAGTTTTAGTTTGTACACCATATATCATTAGCCTCAAATTTGACTAACTCCTAGATTTTCTGAAAATTTCGCTAGAGTCTCCTTTGTATCTAGGCCTATCTACCTACCAGAGATCCCCAGAAACACACCCCAACAACATATATGTATGGTCAAATAACGCAACATAACATGAAATAACATTAATCGAGGTCTCATAAGGGACATATAATCAAGAGGGAATATCTTTACATTAGCTGAACAAACGAAACAGAGTTATGGGAAACAACTTCATAGGACCATTACATGATTATTCAAACAAATGCGGGTACTTCTTTTTCATTTCACCCTCGCCTTCTCATGTAGCCTCCTCAACTTGCTGAGTTCGCCACAGTACTTTCACAGAAACAATCCCAACCCCCCAAACTTATCTAACAAGGATGACAACTAGATACCTTGCATAAGCTAAGGTTATACCACTTGGCATCATATATATATATATATACATATATACATATATACATATGTACATATATATGTATATATATATGTATATATATACATATGTATATATGTATATATATATATATGATGCCAAGTGGTATAACCATAAACAGCCAAGTATATATTTTTTGGACAAAGCTCCAATAAAGTTGGTGTTTCAAAATTACTTTAAATAAAAAACGAAATTATAAAAATAAAAAATTGCCAAATCAAAATTGGGAGTAGTTTAAGACAAAATAAATTACCATTCAAACTAAAAAGTATTTTGAATTTTAAATTTTGAATATACATATGTATATACATATATACATATATGATGCCAAGTGGTATAACCATAAAAAACCAAGTATATATTTTTTGGACAAAGCTCCAACAAAGTTGGTGTTTCAAAATTACTTTAAATAAAAAACGAAATTATAAAAATAAAAAATTGCCAAATCAAAATTGGGAGTAGTTTAAGACAAAATAAATTACCATTCAAACTAAAAAGTATTTTGAATTTTAAATTTTGAATTAATTGGTTACTCTATTTGAATTAATAAATTTAGATATCTTATAATTAGCTATAAAAAAATGAAAAAAAATTACTCAGTCAAATTGGCGAGTAGTTTCAAGTTGGAGTTTAAAAAATATATTAAAATAAGAAAACAAATAAAAAAATAAAATTAGCCATAATAAAAACCAGAAATATATAAATAAAAGAAATACACATTTAAATTGAGGAGTAGTTTCAAGTTGAAGTTTAAAAATTATTTTAAAATAAAAAAACGAAAATAAAAAAATAAAATAACTTTCAATTGAAATGAAAAATACAAGAAGTCAAGTGGCATTGTTAAGATAAAATATCTTTTCAAGTGTCATTCAAACTAGGATGAGTTTCAAGTTGGAGTTTTAAAATTATTTTAAATTAAAAAACAAAAAATAAGAAAAAATTAAATAACTATAGAAAAAAAAAATTACCTATTCAAGATGAGGAATAGTTTTGGTTACTCCCTTTCTAACTCGATATCAAAATTTTCCCTTTCGGCCAAAATCGCCGAAAATCTAATTTTCGTTAATTCAAGCCTAAATCTACTACAGACCTCCAAAACACATTCCGGACGCGCTCCTAACCCCAAAATCCATCAGCAGAGCTAACAGAGTCGACATAATTCCATTCTGAATCCGTCTTCACACAGTTTTTACTACAGTCCAAATTCTAAGGCTTAAACTCACATCTAGGGACTAAGTGTCCCAGAACTCTCTGAATTCCATAGGCAATCACTCTGAAAAGTCCCAATAGCAGAAACAAACATGGGTAAAGCAGTTATTAGGGGATCAGGGCACTAACTCTCAAAACGACCGGCCAGGTCGTTATAGTTTTTTGCAATAATATTTCCACACATGATATATAATATTATAAATATTGTGTAACACTACTAGAAAACTGGCGTTTTTCGTCCAAGGCATAGCGACCGAAATCGGTCGGAAAAAATACCAACCGAAATCGGTCGGAAATTAATTATTCGGTCGCAAAAGTCGACAAAACTTTTCCTGACATCGAAAATAATGATCCCATAACAAAAAAATAAAAATTCCGACCGATTTTGGTTTGAATTAAATTTTATTAATATAATTGGATACAACTTAAATAATTGAATACAACTCAATATAATTGGATCGATTGAAAATTCAATTATATTTGATTAAAATTTACTATAATTGAATTAAATTATATTTTTGCACGCATAAGTGTATTTTGTATATAATTTATATTGTTAAATATATATATTTAAATAGATTTTTAAAAATCGACCGAAATCGGTCAGTATAATTAAAAAAAAAGGAAATACAATATTTAATTAAAATTCGATTGAAAATCTCGAGGTCAAACGGTTAGCATTTTTTATTATTACCGACCAAAATTTATTACCGAGTTTGGTCGGAAATCTCTTTAATTTGACCTACCCCAGTCGGGTTTCTTTCCCAATTTCATACTTTCAATCCCTCTCTTCTTTCTCTCTTCCATCTCTCTTCTACCCAAATCTCACCTTGTGATGACCCAAAGGGTTATCTCGTATTGTAGGACTCTATTCAGCACTCGTTAGCCTTAAAAATCTTACTTTTATCCTTCTCGATTTGCGTGTATTGTACGGGCAAAATTTCAGAAAGCCTTTATGTGGAAAATTAAAGAAATAATGATTTTTTGCCTTAGGATTTTTAGTTAACTTCGGTCAATATTTTGAGTAAACGGACTCGGACCCTTTATTTTGACGGTCCTGGTGGGTCCGCAGTAAAATATGGGACTTAGGCGTATGCCCGAAATCGAATTTCGAGGTCCCTAGCTCGAGATATGAATTTTTGACTAAGATTGAATTAAAGAAAATCAATGATTTCAAGGAACTTGCTTGATGTTTAATCTTGTTGGAATCGGGCCCGTATTTTAGTTTCGGAGGCCGGTACAGGCCTGTTAAGATATTTGTACCTTTTTTGTGAAATTTGGTAAGAATCGAAGCTGATTTGACATGATTCGGACTTTCGGTTGAGAAAATAGTACTTTTAAGGTGTTCTTGAGAATTCCATTGGTTTTGGTGCTAAATCCATGGTTTTAGGTGTAATTTTGGAGATTAGATCGCACGAGCGAGTCCGTTTGATGTTTTTAGACTTGTGTGCATGTTTGGTTTGGATCCCTGAGGGCTCGGGTGAGTTTCAGATAGGCTACTGGATGTTTCGGACTTAGAATTTCAGGTGTTTCAACTGTTTCTAGTGCACATGTATTTTGTGCTTCGCGATCGCGAAGGGGAAATTGGGCAGGAGTGGTTTTACTCTATGCGAACACGTGGATTAGGCCGTGAACGTGGAGCAACTAGGGTGTTACCCTTCACGAACGCGACCTGTCTATCGCGAACGCGAAGAACAAGAGACCTGGGGGAGGGGTCAGTAACTTTCTACGTGAATGCGACACTTGGCTCGCGAATGCGGAGGCTTGGAAGGGGGGCTATGCCTTCGCAAACGTGTGGGTTATCTCGCGAACGTGTAGGCCAATATGGTCAAAGCTTCGCGATCGCGACAGGCTTCTCGCGAACGCGATGAAGACCTGTCCAGTATTTTAAAAACAGATTTCAAGACGGGAGTTGTTAAAAATTTCATATCTTCTTCACTAGAACTCAACCTTGGGCGATTTGTGAAGTGGAAATTCAACACAAAATCATAGGTTTGTGTTCCTAAACTCATTTCCTCCAATTTCCATAAACACACATTAGATTTCTAGTCCTAAATCTTATTTTTTAAGGGTAAAAATTAGGGATTTTAGGAGAATTGAGGATTTTATAAATTTGGAAATTTAGCCCTCGATTTGGGGTCGGATTCCGGAACCAATTACATATTCAGGCTCGGGGGTGAATAGGTTAATGAATTTTGGTCTGAACCTCGAGTTTTGACCAAGCGGGCCCGATGTTAGTTTTTGAGTTTTTGGGGGAAAATGTGGGAACTCTATAATTGTACATTGAAATTGACTTCTTTAGCGATAATTGATGGTATGAAGCTAATTATGACTAGATACGAGCGGGTTGGAGGTGAATTCTAGAGGAAAAGAGGTACTTGAGCTGTGAGTGCCCTGCGGATCGAGGTAAGTGTTGTGTCTAACCTTGGCTTGAGGGATTATGTATTGTTGCCTATTTGCTATGTGTTGATTGCTGAGTACAACATACAGGTGAGGTGATGAGTACCTATGTGTTGTTTTCGAGTCCTAGCATGCGAGTGAATCTTATTCTTGTGATCGTTGTATTCTTTATTCGTATTATTCAAGCTTAGACTAGATATTCTTTATGTTGTTATTGTTTTTCATTGTTTGGGTGAGGAAGAGTGTAAAGCACGAAGGGTGATGCCGTGCCATTTCATATTCATTATCATTATTATGTGAGGAAGAGTGTAAAGCACGAAGGGTGATGCCGTGCCATTGCATATTCATTATCATTATCATGTGAAGAAGAGTGTAAAGCACGAAGGATGATGTCATGCCATTTCATATTCATTATCATTATGATGTGAGGAAGAGTGTAAAACACAAATGGTGATGCCGTGCCATTTCATATTCATTATTATCGTTTCTGTCCTTTATATGATGAGCGTGAGAGTAAAAGCACGAAGGGTGATGTCGTGCACTTGTTTATGCTATGTTTTAATATTTCTAT